>VZRM01006483.1:0-24853 GCA_013397955.1 Grantiella picta
TTAGCATTGATTACATAAATAAATGGAGATAATAAATATGGAGAAGAGGTTTATGTGCCTCTGGCAAACAGCTGAAATGAATATTTCAAATAAGGCCTGTCTTTCTGCTTAGTAGAAAGCATCTTATTTACATTGATAGCTTTTGCTCTCCCTGATGCTCATTGTCTCGTCCAGAAGGAAGAGTGAATTGTTCAGTGATGTGAGCTGGGCAAGTATATGGGACAAGGTGCAAGCAGAGACTGAATTTCCAGCCTTGTCTGTCATCCCATCTTCTCCCCTGTAAAAGGGATAAGCATTGTGAATAATGCTATAGAAACACTATTGACATCTTTACTGTTCCAGACCTTTGCTGGTGACCACAGAGGCCATTCCCATGTGAAAAGTAATTTGATTTTATTACTGAATATGGTGATATTGTGGTGATCTTGACTGAGAGGCCTGGAACTTGATGTCCCTTCCCTACGGAAGATTGGTTCCAGCCTCAACACCTTCACAACCAGATTTTCCTCTCAGGATATACCTCAGTTTTAATGGATACTGGCAGAGGAAGGAAGAAGGGAGGTTAATCAAGGCCCATGTTACCTGAAGTGTGGCTTAGGAAAGCATCCAGAGGAGTTTATGAAGCACAGGAAAAGCTGAGTGATTGGCATTTCAGTTCATCCAGACAGTTATTATGTAGGGAGGTCAGTTTTGGGCCTTAGGTTGGGTCTAGGCCTTTTATTGAGGTCCTAAAGTATTGGCCTGGATCATTGGCTGGCCTAAAGCACTTCCTTCTTGTTCAACAGTTTGACAGATGTTTTCCCAGCTCCCTGTTGCTACTCATCTACACACGGTATGGTCATACCACTGACATGGGAGTAACACTGGCTTTGCTTTTAGCCACGTACCAGTTCCTTGGCCATTAGCAGAATTTTTCATGATTTCAGATGTAGATTACATAGTTTCAGTTGTGAGGAAGGATTCTTTTGCATCACTAGCAGTAGTTCAAGATGTTTGAAAGTCTAAATCTTTCATACTCAGCATGCAGCATGCTCAGATACATTCTATGTATTCCTCCTTATACGACATAGGGGATCTAGTGTTGCTTCAGTGGAAATATCCCCTGCTGAATAGTCAACAAAAAGCAAAACCATGCTTTTGATGACACAAGGACCATTTGTGGTTGTATACTTAAGGAGAATTTTGCTTACACTCAGCACATAAGTTAGCATAGAATATTTTCTGGTGCAATAATGGCTTTGTAGAGNGCATTTGTCTTACACCAAAGATCCTGGCGTAGAGTAAGGAGGGGACATTCCTTTGCCTGTCTGGAAGAGATTTCTAGCAGGATTAGCTCTGTAACTCTAGCTGATTTGATCTGAGGCCAGGAGAGAGAGATGGAGCAGCTCACATAAAAATGCAACCTCATACAGTACTATTTCATTCTTGGCAGTTCTTTTGCCTTCTTGTCTTACCTAGCTGCACGTGGACGATCACTGACTCCACTCTGACTGTACCAGTTTGTATTTGGAGTCTTGGAAGAAGGATGTTATGAATCTTGTGTGGTACTGGTTGCCTGACCCCCCAGGAGCAGAAGCAGAAAGGTTGTAATTCACACAGTGCTGAATAAATCCACGAGAGAACTTGGCAGAGAAAAGGAGCTAAAGGTTAGTTGATCTGAACACAGAAAGTTCTGCCTTTTTTTCTGTTTCCAAGTGGAAACAACTTATTTTTCCAAAGGAAACAACTTTTTATAAAACTGAATATTATATTTTCCCAAGAGTCAATAATCTTGAGACTTCACTACCTCTAGCTGTAAAAACTTGACATTTAAACATTCCTACCTGAGAGTGTCTGGTTGCATAATGAACATTTGTTAAGACTTTATGATAACCCCAGCAATTAGACATTGACAAATCTTACATATCATCATGTAATGAGTAAACTGACACAGAAACTGAGTGCTATATCTGTTGTTACACTACCATTAGGTGTTAGACCTAAGAATAGAGCAAAAGTCTTCATTCCAAGTAATTCCTGACTCTTGGAAAATGCTACAATCTGCCATGCTCTTGTCTTTATTATTGCTCTGTATAACAATAGATCTAATAAAAAATCTCCTAAAAATATATATGAATTTGAATTAGCATAAATTGTCACGTGCTTAACTACTATTTAATGAATTCTTTGAATGTGCATGAAGTCTCAATTATCTCCTGAAAAGATCTGAAGAGAAGAGGCCTCTAATCTGTAACGCAAGAACTTAGTCCATGTATCAGTTTTACGTATTTTTTCCAACAAATTTGTGTGTACATCCACACCACAGAACAGAATAATTTCCTCAATTGAAAAGAATGTGATGAATAAACATGTGTAACATTAGGAAGGAAGACAAAGTTAGCTTGACTGCATAAGACTGACAATGGAGTTGATTCCTTTATTGTTCTGTGCTTTGGTACATTGCACTCCCAAAAAGACAGTGAATGCTGTATGCAGAATTGGGGTTCCATGTGAATTAGTCATAAGACTATCCTGATTCAGTGGTGTTTAATACTCAGTTTGAACTAGAGCTGAGGTGGAAGGGAAAACCACAACTTGGAGTTAGGGAGTTTTTTTCAAAGCTGATCACTTAGAGTTTTTATCTATATGAATGATTTTTTTAGCTTTAAAATTCAAAAGGAAAGAAGTCACAAAAATGATAAATTGACCTCTTTTCATTAGATCATTGTTGCATTGACTAAACAAGCAGACAACCTGTGGCCAGGGTGGCTAACCACTTTTTCTTTTGGTTTTGTTTCCAAGGTGGCAAGCCAAATGGAAATCCATGACTTAAAGGAAGCTTCTGGAAGCTATGAAGTGTTACTTAATGCCAAGTTCTAGTATGTTTCTTATGAAGATAATTCAAACAAATATCAATTATACAACAAAATTCCTTGCACCACAGAAGTACCTCTCCTTCTCCATCCTTTCAGTAACTGAACATCCTGTCTCAGATGACATAACCAAATTACAACTAAAACACTGATAAATTGTGGCTCTAGAAAAAGACATCAGCTCCATCCTCAGGGAGAGCAGTGTTTTTAGAATGACAGCTATTTCTGAAGAAATAAATTTAGTTTTGAAATAAATTGTGTATTAGACAGACATATACACACGATCTAGACAGAAGCACAGATAATTTGTTTTAGAGGAATTTTCAGAAATAACCAGCACTGTTTCAGCCTCCTCCTCATTTTATATAAATAGCTACAGACACGTTTTACATGCATTCACATATACAGAGTGAGATTCTTACCACTGTGCACTGCCAGAAAGAACAGCAGCCTCCTGGTAACTCTAAAGCAGCCCACAGCATCTACCTATACAATAGGTCTATCTTTAAATACAGATTTAGCTAGAGAAGACCCCCACATTTCTGACATTCCAGCTTAACTTTCCACAAAGGAGTTGAATGGGCTCCTCAACTGCACAGTGATTTTTCAGCCTTCTTTTCTGAGCTTTTCCAGTGAGTAGGCCAGGGTGTTTTCCCTTGACAGTCTCTTTCAGGTTCACAGGACAGCCTGCTCTTCTGTGACTTACTTTAAAGCCCTGTTGAAGATTCCTCATTCCAGACTCTTGGAATCTGAAAGTTAGTCCCTCCTAACCTCCCAGATGCAGGAGGTGTTCATTGAAAGCTTTTATAATCTTATTTAACAAGTCATATTTTTCCACTATTAAAATGGGGTTTAGATATGTTAATGGTGTCAGCAAAAATCAGCACTAGGTCACAGTGCTGAATTGGTACTTGCCCTTTGGGTTATACTAGAGACCAGCATCACTTCAATTTCCTGAGGAGCAATCTCCTTTTCTCTTACAGGGGCTGAGTTTGTCCTCTGCTGGTGCTGCGATGATGCAAGTATGTCTGCAACCCAGTATTAGCTTTTTATCTTTCCCTAGTTCTCTCCTGGCAACTGTCCATTTCCTCAAGCAGAGCTAGCTAAGTGGCAAGCAGCTCTGAGGGTAGATCTCCACACCTACACAAAACCCCACAGGAACAGGCAGTGTTTTGTGTGAACACAAGGTGAGCCTTGTGCAGAACTACATGTAAGAGGATGTAGGAAGAGGGGACTTGATGGCTTTCACCTTAGTTTTCCCACCACACCTTCTGTTTCAAGCTAGTGCTGCTGTCCTATATATTTCTGCTGCTTTCCCTGTCACCCCCTTTTTAGTTATTCCCAATTCATATAAACTCCCACCTTATTTTTAGATCCATTTCTTCTCACAATGTGCTTTGCCCAAGGCAAAAGCAAACATAAAAACAAATCTTCCAGCCAAACCCTGATCTCCTTTCTTAGTGTTTGCTGCTCAGCCCTCAGCAGAGTCCCTGTGCTTCACAGGTCACTCTGGCTTTCTGTGTGAGGCAGTGTGGTTAGTCTTAGAGAACAGATAAAACCAGAAGGAAGAAGAAGAAATAAAGTGTGAGCTCAAGCCTTCTCACAAGCTCTGCTCAAAGCTCAGGGCAGAAAGGAGCTCTTAGCTCACCTCATACTCTCCAAACCACCTTGTAGCTTGATTGAGCCCCAATGTCTTGTTTATATCCAGCCCCCAGTGTGCCTCCTCCCTTGCCTCTAAGAGATCAGGATGTGCCTGTTACATCTCTCATCTAAGGAAAAGGCAGAGACCCTTCTGTGCTGCAGGAACACTTGTCCCAAAAGGAAAGGTTCCTTCAGGAAATATAACTCCCTGTAAGACACCATGGCCCTAGCTGGGAAGAGCAGAGACATTCACACTGCCAAGACTAGTAGGTATGAGCCAAAGGTAAACCCAGCCCTCTAAAGAGAATGGCTAAAAGCTGATCACTGCTGATGTTGGGCACCTATCTCTGACTTCAGCCATGGGTAAATTGCATTGTCTGTATGAAAGCAGCAAGCCCTGCAGCAGCCCATGTGCTTACCAAGGTTATTTGTTAATGAAACTACACACACATACACAATACCCAGAGGAAAGATGGTTTGGAAGGGTTTCTGGAACAGCAGTCATAGTGTGTGCCAGCTACATGAAATGTGAACCCATCTATCTCAGCAGAGCCAGCTGCAAGGTGGAGCAGGTGAGCACATCCCTGAAGCAGACATTGGATTCAGTTTCACCAAATAAGTCCTATGCTCACCACTTTCTTTGACAAATCCCACGGAGGGAACAAAGAACAGATAAAACCAGTAAAAGAGTTAAAATATTAAATATTAAATATGAAACTCATTAAAACATTCTCTGTATGCAGAAAGCAGTTGTTGCATTAATGAAACGTCCCTAAGGAAACCATTCTAAGGTGGTCAGAGAAGCTGAAAGGATCTCTTCAACAATTGTTAATGGGAACAAAAAAGCAAAGAAAAAAAAAAAGCAGCAGCATGAGAAACCAGTAGAGCATGGACTATCAATACCCCTTTGTTCTGTTCTTCATGTTTGGCTGGGTGAAGAACAAGCCTAGGGCAGAGGATACAACCAGCCAATTTTAAATTTAAATATGTTTGCTCTCCTTTATGCTTGCCAAAACCACTCCGTGGTTCCTGGTAGCTTTAGGTTTATATGAGCTGAGACTACAAAAAGCAGTGCTACCTCAGGACTCCCAGAACAAATCTACTTAAGCAGCTCTTTTCTCCAGCTCCATATCTTTTTTGAGGCTGTGCAAAAGGTTGGCATATACCTAAGGATATTTGGGGAAGTCTGAGCCTCCCGAGATACAGTTACAGAACAGAGATCCCAGCAACAACTTTAAAGGCTCTGGGCCTCAATTATCAGACGTGTTTCTCTGATTTCCAGAGAAAGTTGAACACCACTGAAGACTACAAAATTACCATCTTATCAGGAAAAAAAAACCCCAACTTTATTTGGTGGGGAAGGACAGGATACTTTAATACTGCAGTATAAGTAAAATCAAACCTTGGTTCTCCAAAAGCAGAAAGAATTTGGACCAAAGGAGGAGTACAGAGGGAACTAGATTTAGTCTTAAGCAATACTGGTTTAGGTATTGTGTAAAAATGGGATACATAGACAATGATACAAGCTAAAGCTAACATTTTCCAAACTGTCTTCATTATAACAGGACCAGCAAAATGCATGTGTAAAACTTGGGCAAGGGGGTTGGGGGGTGGTATTTGCTTTTAAAGGGTTTGGTTGGTTTTTTTTTTCATTTTCTAATTAATATGTTCCAAGATTGTGTTAAGTCTCTAGCCCATACTCCGATTAAAAGTGAAGGTTTTGAAACACAAACACTTGAGCAGAAATTTTTTCCCTTTGACATGAAATTGCACAAATATTCAAGCCAACTCTGCCCAGCATCTGACAGTGCTCCCACCTTCAGCCTGCTCAAGCCTACCAAGTCCAAGATAGGAGAAACAGAGTTGGCCTGTTCCATTTTTGCTGTAATCCCATCATTTTTATACCAGTTAAGAATGGTGCATCTGTCTGGTTGACACTCCAGTTCTCAGCCCAGGAAAGTAGTGCAGGCCTGTTTCCATTAAAACACAAATTAATAGTCCAGACTCATATACCAAGCTGGGGTAGCCAAGACAGAGATCTGCCAGTACTGTTACAGGCCAATGAAATCCAGTGTTCTGACAGCATGATGAACAGCAAGGGAAAGGTAACATTTCAAATTGCTGCTGTGTGATTTACCAGAGCTCATCTGCTAGAGCACTGAGAGACAGAAATAAATTAGTAAGGTAGGGAATCTACTGCCCCAAATCCCTTTGTTACAGCCATGAGGGGTGGAGGGAAAAAAAATTATAAACAAGAAGCCACCTAAAACCAACTGCAAATTGTATTCCTGGGCACACATCTAGACCTGACTTTTGGCTGAATATTCACTATTTTTCAAGGCTATTTTTACAAATGTAGCCAGAGGCAGAAGAAGAATCACATGTATAATCTGTATGAAAAGAAAACAAGTATAAGGAAAGCAGCCATTCCATAAGAACTATCACAAATACAATTTTTTTTTCCCACTGAAAAAAAAAAAATTGAGTCACAAATTTTCCTGTTAGGTTTCAGTGGAACATCATCAAATGTCCATTCCTTCCTAGTGCTTTTGACCAGAAAGTATGATATATCACAAAAATACCACCTCAAGAAAACCTTTAAATTCACAGATCAGACTGAGGATTCTCTCACAACTACTCCTGAATATTGAGGAGATGCAGTAAGGCTCAGATCCACACATAGCGACTTTATGCAACCAAGAACAATAACAAATACATGGAATTAATTAGAACTCTGCTTCAGCTTAAGCCATCTTCTAGAAAGTACTGACAAAAGCAGAAAGTGACTGTGACATCCAAACACTTGTTACATTCAATTCCAAAAGGGGTTTCTTTAAGTGGACAGGTTTCAGCTTAATACAGAATTAACAAGAGCATCAGGGAAAGAATCTTGGAGTAAAAAGGATTCAAACTTAGATCCAAAATATAGTGTGAAGAGAGGAAACAAGAAATGCCAGACAAATCAGACCTTACCACAGCAAGAAATAAAATTACAAATGCAAAGCTTTGAATAAATGAGTGGATTGAAATGATCAAAAGTAAGGCTAAGTCTTCAATTTTACATGTCACTTAAAGGATGGTTGTTTCCTGCAACTTGAGGTCTATAAACACCCTGTTGCATCAATCTGGGGTTGGTTGAGAGAGAAAATAAAATACTATCACTGCCAGTAAAGTATGGATGCCAGTGAAAAGGCCTCTATCTAAGTAGATACCACATAGTTTTTAACATTAAGAGATATGGCCTTTGTTCCTGACCACCAGAAGATCAAGATAATTATCATGAGTTTCAAATGCTGCTCTACATTTTCAATTCTAATTCCTTTTCCGATACTTCATTTACAGCTTCCTGTATGTATAAAATGCTAGCACAATAACACATTTTGCTTTGGATTATTATTTCCATACAGTATACTAGAGTATACAACTCACATTTCAACAGTCACTTGGCAAGAGAATTTACTTGATAATAGATGTCCTTTTTTTTCAAACAAAATTAGAGTGTATGAGTTAGTCTTTTGCTTCCAATTACACATGCCATTTGTCAAAACAGGGTAGCAGTTCAAAATTCATGTCCATAATTAGCTTCTTTTCTGACATCTCAAAGACATTTATTCTGATGTTAGATGTGCACCAAAAATGGAACCATTGCTTCAACCCGTACCCAAGTAGGCTAACACACTCTTCCAGAGCTCCTGCTACTTCAGAACGCAAAAAACAATTCACTACACTCCAGCTGACACAGCAAACATTGATGGAATGTATTTTATGCAAACTGTATACACATATAAGGAATTACTTTTACTGTTAAGCTTGCCTTTCTTCTGGCTTTTTATCTTAAAAGGAAAGCTGACAATCCTGTTCTAAATAGAGGAGGACATGCATAAATTTGTGGCAGTCTGCTAAAAATCAGACTGACTCAGGCAATGTGCACAGTTTAATCTGTAGAGAAGTATTTTCGCAGAAAAGTCTCCCTCTTCTTTGATCAGCAGCTGCAAGTGATGAACACTTCAGCACTGCCTAATGCAGTGAGAAGCAGACTCAAAGCGTTTGTTGCACAGCCAAGCAGAACCAGCTCAAGGCTTGGTGTCCGAATACACTGAGTCAGTTTGGGTGCCAAAGGATGAGAGACCAGGGACAAGCTGCTCTCGCCATGGTGGAAGATAAGAACCTGAGATGAAGAGCTGTGGGACACGAAGCCCCAGCTGCATGGCCACTGGCAGGGTGGTGGAGGCTGTGGTATGAGGAGGGGCCAGCCACAGCCCCCAGGGCTCACACCTCTCTGGCAGGGCTTTGGCACAAGCAGGCAGCTCTCTTGCTGCCCACAGCAGCCTCCTTTCCTTGGGCACCTCTTTTATAGCAACAACTGGCCCTGCAGATGCAGTTAGATGACAAAGCAGAAGGATTGCTGTACAGCTTTGAGGCCACTCATTTCCCAGTGTCCTATCGGTGCTGTTTACCTGGCAGTCCTTGTGCACCTTGTTTATGCCTTCAAATCCAGGAGAGAGATCGTGCAAGCCACGATTACCCAAGAGGTGAGTCAGAAGCATAACACTGCAGTTATTCATTCCCAACAAAACATGTTATCTTAACTGTCAGGAAACATTACGTGTGCCTAAACTGCACTGCCCGACTTAGTGATAGTTAAAAATGAGCTGAAATACCAGGATTTTTTCCACTGATTAAATTCATGTCAAAAAAACCCCTTTATTCACAACCATTAAGCCAAGAAAAGAAAAATGCCCTTTCATGCTCGCTCTTGTGGTTTGATGTAAAACAATTACTTTTGTTTCATTTCAATTTAAAACAGAATTGTATTTTTTTAATTCGTAAGCAAGGGATAGACAAAAGCATCTTAAGAAAAAGCTAAATGAAAATTATTACTTCCCTTCAAAACACTGATTTAACCTTACGTTTTTCAGTAAGGTTTTTCAGGTTGTTTTCCTCAAAGGAAATCTCAGTTCCTTATTTAAAGACAGTATTTTCCTGTGGAATATTTCAGTAAAATGTCTATGTTGCCAGAGCGAGCCACAGGACTCTGCAGCTCCTAATTCACTCTATACAGGACTAACATGATACGTACATAGGCTTGTCCCATATCCTTCTCATCTACACAAAATTCCTGTCTGTCCTATTTGTGTTCCCACATTGCTCAGCATCTTCCCCATGCTCCCAATATTTATGCTGCTTTATGCCTCCCATTTCTTTACTCTCACCACACCCGCGGGCTGGCTCCTCCCTTCTCCATAATGTACCTCCATCCTTGCTGGTTCACAAGTCAAAATTCCGCCTCAGCAAGAGAAAGCAGCAGGAGGGCAGGGGTAGGTGTGGAAGAGCTTTCTTCTGGCAAGGAGACTTTGATCCTTTCACCTTTTTAGTGGGTAGCTCCCTGTGGGAATTAGCTGGTTGTCATTACAGATTAAGTGTAGGAACAAAAAATCTCGTTTCCTGTTATTGTTTATGGCTTGTCTTGGAAGCCACAACTGCAATCTGGGCCCCTGGTGTCCTTGGCACCAAGAGAAAGACAATTCGTGCACCATATGTTCTACAGTCGACAGAGGCGAGACAAACAGCAAGGGAACGCATCGCTCATCCCATTTTATGGGTGGCATAAAGCCAAGGAGTGACTTGCTGAGGCTGACAGCCCAAGGGACTGAATGTAGCTCTCCTGGTTATCAGCTCAGCTCCTAAATCATGCACTCTCCTTATTCAGAGCCTTCCTAGCAGAACAAAGGAATTTATGCCTCAAAGAGCAATTCTATCCTGGCTGGGAGATGGACAATAGAAAGCTTAAAAGTAGTATTATATCATAGCTTAGGTAGAAAAATAACCTTTCCATCATGATGCTGCAGCAGATTTCTTTCACAGTTCCTGCTGAACTTACATATTTCCCAGTGAAAGTGCTAGTTTTTTAAACATTAGTAGAATTGAAAAGTGATGGAAAACTACTCCTGCATGGTATCTAGCCAGAATTCCTGTTTCAAGAAGATGGGATGATTCTTAAAAACTTCTCAGCTGGACCTGTAATCATAGAAAAAAGGTCCAGATTCTCCACTGGACCTCCAATTAAAAAAAAAAAATCATTTATAGTGGCAATAAAAGTCAAGGTTATCAGCCTTAGCAACTGAAATATTCCCCATTTTAGCTCTATCTGAAGTGACTGCCCTACCTTTTCCCATTACACCTGTACATGGCTTTTCTGTATATTGCAAGACCTACTGGGGTTTTTGTTTTCCTTCCTTTTTTCCACTCTCTTCAGTACTTATTTTCTCCAGAATTGCAGTCTTCAAGAGAAGCAATAATATTTGCAAAATCATACTATGCACTTAGATTAAAAGACATGATTTTTTTTTAGTTTTCAGAAAACAGGACTTTTTTGTAACTTGCAAAATTAAAGAATTCAGTTTTTCATTTTGAAAGGACAATTTGAGAGTAATGTCTTCTAAACAAATGCAATTTATTAATTTAATCTTGAAAAATATGTATCCTTCCAAATAAGGAACACTTTGAAGCTCTATTCATCCTGAAGACAAACACTTTGGTAAGAGACAAGCAATATTTTAGATGTATTTTTGGTGTGCATATATACATACATAGGTATTAAACTGATCTTCACTAAAAGCCTGGAGGATCAATTACTTCTAAAGGCAAAAAAAAAAAAAAAAAGGAGTACTAAACACAAAACAACAATATCTAAATACAAAGGTGTGTACTTCAATTTTCTCACCATGACCTGCTTACATGTAAGCCACATTTTTACATGTTAGAAAGGAAGCAGGAAGCCTCTACAAAATTTAGAAGTTATTGGCAGATATATTATGTCTGTTCTCACCTAAGTCTCCTTCTGAAGGTAGGAAGAGAGATGCAGCTAAACAATCAGCAAGCCAATGCACAATAATTGTGTCCTTCAAATTTAGCATGAACAAAGAGATCAGGGAAGTAGACAAGTCGGACAGCCATGCAAGATGCAGACTTCGAGCATTTTTATGCTTTTTAGAATGTAACAGCTTTCAACAAAGCTGTAATTGCTAGCACTTTTGCTGGAAAAATTGAATATGGGAACCCATCTGGATTTGTTGACTGAATCCTGAGCCTTTTTCATTGCCCACGAAACTAAGACCAATTTTGTTATTAGCATTCTCTTTAGACTGAATTGAGCCCTAAGTCTTTCAGAATTACCTATTTAAAGGCAAAGAACTACCTGAGGGGATGTTTTCCGCTTGGTTTAAGTATCATAACAGGCCTAAGTCTTACAAAACTAAACACAGCCTCTGGAAACCCATCTTTGAGCCCTCCCAAACATTTGTACATTTTCATGAGTTAAAGTGAAAGCTGTTTGGAGAAGGGAGTAGGTGTGGAAATGACTTTAAGTGTCCCTCAGCTATAACCACAGAGCTGGAGCATATGTGACAATGATGAGACAGAACAAGCAGCCTGCAGTGTGCAGGAGCCCCAGCCACAGTGGGATTCCCATGATATAAGCAAAGCAACTCCATGTCTCTGAGATTACTCTGTTTTAGAGGAGACAGATGGTGAAAGAAACAAACAGAATTCTCCCAAGCCTTTCAGATTACAAAGGCATATGAGGTCCCCTCCTAATCTTTCAGACCAGTATACAGAAGCGCTTTCCCAGAAAAGAAGATCGTGAAAGGCAGAATCTTTGAATAGTGAAACAAACGTGTGGGGCTTGCTTCATTCACTTTTTAACATCTACAATGAAGATGCCTCCATCTGAGGTAAGACAGATCACCTAGTATCCCTTTATAGTCCAAGACAGGGAAAACAAGCACTTTTTACAATGTCATTCAGCTGCCTATCTATTTAGAGATCCACTTTAGGAAAAGAGAAAATGAGCTGCTGATGTGTTTATTATTCCCTCTCGCATAGAGGGTCCAAGTGACCCACTCAGACTGCAGGCACCCTTACTGGCAGATCAACTGTGCTTAGAAACAGCATACAGGGTATAGAAGCAGCATGCACAATGAAGCCTTTTTGGTTTGCTTTCTAATAAGAGGGACTGTAAAGTACTATCAAGATAACTATTTCCTCCCATCTAGTGGTGGGATTGCATTTTAAAATGTCCCACCCGTCTTATCTGACTTCATTTTTAAGCTGAAGGTTGAAATCAGTACTACTGCTCTGCAAGATCCCAAAAACCTACGGCTGTGATTGCTGCAAGTCACATAAACCGTGTGTCAGAAGTCTTCATTTCTTAGTTCACTGTTTTAAGATCCGTATCATGTTATCTCTGCTTTCCAAAGTGCTTAAAATACATGAAAGATATAAACCTATCATACTAGTCAATAGCTTACTTATTTATAGATTGGGTACCAGGGATTGACTCTTCCCAACTATAGATTATGTCTATTTTTAGCACTCCTAAAGAGATTTGTTATTCATCTGCAGAAACTGCCATTGACATGTGGCATCTGCTTCAGGGTCAACCCCTCTTTTAACTGTTTCAGCATATGCAAGAAGTTTTATTTCTAGACTGGGAACAGCCTGTGAGGTGATAACCTGGTCTGGGTCAGATCTTCAGCAATGTTCAGCTAGCTGAGCATCATGGCTAGATGTTTCTAAGCTAGTTCTTTTCCATACTGTACGTGTTGAAGTTATGGAATGCTCCTAAAGGACAAATTTGAATTGTGTTTTATCACAGGCTGCTAAGATGTTCAGTGTAAGAGGGTACACCCTGTTTCATTTTGGAGGTATTCTCAGGAATTTTTCAAATTGGGGCTTTCAAATAATAGCTTTTTTACCACAAGCAGAAAGGTCCCAGTGTGCATTTCCTAAAAGAAAATTACTACCTTGTATACTTACTCTTATATTGGATCTATGCTCCATACTTATTCTCCTTCTGGTTACTGAAGTCAATTGATTCAAATACAGCAAACCCTCCTGTGGGCCTAGGTAATATTCTCTGAAGTCATTAGTTTGAATTGAAATAGGCCTGAAAGACCAAACACGCACAGCTGAGCATTCACAGAGAAAGCACAAACAAGTACAAAAACCACATCTTAGGCAGACCATAAACAATCTGTCAAAAAGCCTACAAGGCTGAACTTAGAAAATTCCGTTACAAGACTGGCTCTCAAGATAGCACAAAATTGGGACAATTCATTATAGGTCTAAATGGGATTTAATGAGCCAAATCCATATTGTGAATTATCTGCCTTTCCTTTACCTCCCCATAGTGCAGAATATATTATTATAAACAGGAATGTTCATAGATAACCACTTACCTTTCCAGTGGGAATGCACCAACAGTAAAGTCACAATACACCTTATAGTTAAGTCTTTCCAAGATGCAGTCAGATGAATAGACAACTAGCTTAATAATATTTTAGCTGGCCAAAATTCAACTCAGGCCATTTCCAGCAAAGCTTTAAAAAGCTTGCTGCTAGTCCTAAAATCATGGCATATTCACTCCACTAACTCTTTTCCCCATTCCTGTTCCTCACCTAAAAAGAAGTGCAAACAAGTGACAGCACAACTGGACCTAAATTTATCCTCTTTCACTAACTCCACATCCAATCTGGCCATGGGCTTTTCAGCCTTTCTCTTTTCCTGGTCTTCTGCTTCTGAGCAGAACCTGGGGACTAAGAGAAGGGCTTTTCCTTACAAGAACTAAATCATGCTTTCTTATCCAGCCTTAGCCTTAAGAATATGACAAAGAAACACTATCGATTTCTATCTCAAGGCAGGAAATATCCTCCATCAATTATGATGTGATAGGATATCTGATATCTAGTTCATCTCATCCTTTTCGGCTTTTCATCCACTGATTTGACTCCATTCCTTCAACTTCTGTGCTGACAGACTTTTATTTATCTGATTTTATAACAAATAGATGGAAAAGAAATGACTGATCATGGGCACAAAATTTCCTTTGCCAAAAGTTAAATTCAAAATCAGAGCAAACACAGCCTGCACCTGCTCCCTTGCCTTCCATGCCAACAATAATCACTTAAAATATAATTATAATTCTATATAACTATACCTGAAACAGAAACAAAAGGTACCAGTCCCTCAGCAAAAAGAAATCAGTAAACCAGAAAGCACTCTATTATCTGGTTAGTTTTGTTTTACCTTCACTTTGAATTACTCCCTTATCCCCCAAAAACGGTGAGGTGCTCTAGAAATAAAGACTCGCAGTGCCTGTACCAATATCTCACTCAAGTCCCTCTTTCACACAATTTACAGTTAGCAACTGAATTGTCACACATTCCTTCTGTGTGCTTCTATGCCATACTCATGCAAAACTTTCGCACGTTTCTCCAAATAATCATCCTTTGAAAAGTTTACTGCTGTTTTGAAGAGGTCTGCATGCAACACCAGGTAAAAGCTGAGGGGCTTGTCACAGACTTACTTGGAACCAGAGGCTGAAAAGTTAGTGAGAAAGAAGGCCAAAGGTACAGACAGGGGTCATCATGGCAGTCACCACACAGAAGTTGGCAGCATCATATAAGCTGTCCTTAAACAGTGCACCTGAGTTTGGCCTACCACCATGCCCCTCAATGCCTCTCTGAGTGCAAAGCCATTTCTTTTAGCTGAGCTATCAGCCTGAAATTAGAAGAATTTCAGCTTACAAGCTGGCTTTCACAGGATGTGTTCTGGGGACCTGCAATGTGGTAAATATCACAGAGCACCAGGCAGCACAGATGCCTGTGATTATGTTGCCAGGTAAACATGCATGCCTACAGCCTTGTAAGAACAAGCCATTCCTTGGCAAGCTACTGGATTTAACCTGAACAGGCACAGAAAACTTGCTTATTTTCAATTAAAAATTAGACCTTACAGGCATCTTAACTTATGCTTGGACTTTTCTTCATAAAGAAATGGAAACAAACATTGTTACCAGCAATTAAATTTTCTGTTTGCTTTTTAGCCTGCAGTTTCAGGGATAGGATGACCTCAGGTAGCACTTAAAGACTGTCGGCACCAGACTTGGCTTTTCAACTGCACTCTGGATGACATAATTAACCGTAAAACAGATGTCTCTAAACAAGGAGGTAAATCACATTGACAGAACATTGTCCAAATTCAGTGAGGTGCAGCTAACCTAAAGGAAGAACATAGCCCTATCAACTATAGCACACAAAGAACCTCTGCGAGATAGAAGAATCAGAAGGGTTTTAGCCAAAAAGTTTGAGTTCTCTGCAGTCTGTCACAGGATTCAGAACCTGGGATTAAACATTCGAACACTGTCTGAATTACTTGCTCTCTAATGCTCATAACCACCAGTTAAGAGACATAGCAGCCTCTTGGCAGTTGAAGTGTAAGCTCTGGAAACCCCCACACTCTAGAGACCATCCTGTACAGCTCAAATGCTAAGGAAAGAGTGTGTATGCTTTGCAGTCAGTGTATCTGATCTCTTCATGATCCTTCACCAGAAAGGCCTTACCCCAAGGCCACTGCTTAAAAACTCCAGACACTAGCGACAGGGAAGGAAACTGAACCCGTGGGCACATTCTTCATTCTAACCATTCAGATGGTCACCCATAGCCATAGATAAATCTTTTGAAACCACATGTTACTTATTACCTCAGAAGAGCCATATGACACCACTGTTTTCTCCACATTTATCCTCCTCTGCAAGCTAAAGCTCTATTAAGCACACAAAGCAGTCACTGGCAAAGCCCACTCTTTCCTTCTCTCACATCAGACTCATGAACCTCCTTGCACACAAACCCTTTCCTACCATTGCCCTTCACAGAGATGTTTCCCCACACACCCCATCCCTCCCCTCTGCTAACATTTCCCCTCCAAGTAAGCAGCATCACATACATATTTTCCCCCACCTTACCACGTGTTTCACACCATGAAGAAACACTATTTCCTGGCCACAAGACTGCTGTGCTCTCAAGCAAGCCATACTTTCACTTGTGAGACTGAGGCCCTCCTTGGACTGCCACTTCTGTTACAAGAACACACTTCTGTGAGCATTGGTGGCCATTCCACATGGATCTGCCTTTGGGCTCCATCTCTGTGATGTCAAGAGTGCTGGTCATAGTCTGAGTGAACTGTAGTGACAGTGACAAATTTCAGAAACAAAAAATTTCTGATCAGCAGAAAAGCTACAAGGCAGAAAAAGCAAGATATTCAGGCCTGAAATGTAACTTGGGGCAATGATTTCATTAATGAAAAACACTGGACTCTCTGGAAAGATGAGTCCCACAAGGCAGGGATAACCAAGGTTCTCCTACCATCACTATTGGTGGTGCCCTGCCGCTGGGCCAAGGGCTATTTCTGATCCTGCCTCTGAGGACTTCTTCACAACCTGTGGCAGGATGGGTCCTTGCACTCTACAAATGGGAATAATAAACCATGAGATAGTCAGGACTGGCTCTGTAATGGAGGCAAACTTTACAGTGGTCACAGCAATTCACAGCAAAGGTCTGCTGCAGTGAATGCTTGTGTGCCAAGCCAGCCTCTTCTTTTCTCTATGAGCCAAAGGGGGCAAAGCAAGGGGGGGGCAAAAAACAGATCATTCATTCATTTAGCCATCTGACACTAAGACAGCTTGTGAGATACCAGGCCTGAATGACACAATGAGCAAACAGAAATTGTACATCCTAGCAATCAGGGTCTTGACATTTTCCAGATAAGCGCCAGTGTCCCATGGCAGTGCTAGGAAGATACTTAACACTGGAACCAGCCAAGTTACCACAGCATCTGCTCAGTCTAGCGCTGAAGTACAGAACAGTGCTGGGTTGTATCAACACACAGTAGCAAACAGGTGGTCTTACTGACTCAGGGGCAATGATGTGTAGCTGCAAGACACTGTCTGACTAGAGCCTTTGATCTTTATACTTCCAGGACTCTCAGCAGAAAATATATGGTTAATGTATGTTTAACTCCTTTCTATGCTCAGAGGCACAGCTATGGCTCTTTACCTCCACTCCCATGGCTTAACCACACAGGCAGCTGTAAACAGCAGTTTGCTGCAACTGCAGAGCACAGACTGCAAATCAAAGGTTGCATAATATTATCTTTTCAAACAATTAAATGATCTTTTCAAAAGCAACAGCAGCCACTCAAAATTCCATTGCTTTAAGAGACAGTCACTATAGACTAGGCATGCTTGCAGCAGGGGCAGCTTTGAATGCAATGATGAGTACCCTGTATGCAGTGACTGTCCTATGAATGCTTGAGAAAATAGCCAGGGCCTCCTTCACTCTATGGTGACAAGACTACAGCTATTCCTGCCTAGAGGAGCAAAATTCCTCTATGGCAGCAGCAGATTTCAAAGTCCCTGCTCTCTTACAACAAAACAGCCAATAGCTGCATGACAAAGCTTTATTGCTTCCCTATATAAACACTATTCATGCCTCCTTCTCATCCTCCAAACATACTTTGGAAGAGACATGAGAACTGTTTTGGATATCTTTATGCCTTTCACTCCATAATTGTTTCCCACGATAAAAATTGCTAAAAAAAAGGAAGAAGAGGGCTCTTAAGGAACAGGAGTCAAGCCCTTAGCTAGCAAAAACTGACTAGCTTCCAACACCATTTTTCATCAGCTGAGGATCTAGTCAGTCTTTGATTTGTTTCCTCAACAAATGATGGCCTAGACTCAAGGAACATACCAAGCAGCTGCTTTTGAGAAGGCATGAAATGTACAAACTAAAGTGGTTAGTGCACATAAAAAGACCTTTTGAAAACAAGTCTCTTCATATTTGCCCTCCTCAAAGAAAATAACTAAGTAACAACCAAATACACTCGACTAGTGTCTCAGGAACTGGATGGATAGAAGGTCTATACCCCAAAGCTCAGTCATTAGTGGTGTCCCTCAATAAAAATGCTCACCTAGCCAGTAACTCCCACTATTCCCTTTGGGAACAGCTTAGCATGAGATTCTTTTTTTGCACAATATTGCCCTAGAGTGTTTTGCACAAACTTTGAGGTAAAGCCATCTGAGCACCTAGCCAGATCACTGAATGCAAGCAAAACTTTGAAGAAGTTATACAAGGTGTTTCAAATTCCCAACCAGCACTAACTTGCACAGCACTGGTACCTCCAGGCTGAAGACAAAAAGACCTGACATGTTCACCCCGGTACTCTGCAGGGACAGACCTCAGACCTGTAATGGGAAATGCATGAGCCTCCCCTTGTGAAATGATTGGCTTCAGTCTGATATCTGGGGGTCCACAATGCAAAATGGTCACATCAGCAGTCCCCATAATGCATGAGGAGCAGCACAAGGACTGTCCATGCCCAGGCAATAGGTGTGCCCCTGGAAATTTAGTTTGGTTCTTCCAGTACTGCTGTAGTCTGCAAGGAGGAGAATAACACCATTCGACTGCCATAACACTTTTTGCAGCACAATAATGCTTGCAAAAAAACAACCAAACAAATCCAGACTGGCAAATTGAGGAAAAAGTAGAAACCAAACTTGTGCAATAATGGTTCCCAAATTATACAGCTCCAGGAAAAAGCATTTGGGCTGTAACCTGGCACTGAAAAGGCAAATCAAGAGTAAAGTACTTAAAACCCAGGGTTATTTAATCACCTTATGAAAAGGCAGTATTGTCTACACTGTGCATTTGTAAGAGGAGAACTACTTTTTAAAAGTGTTTGAATTTCCCACTTTTATGTGTTCAAACCACTCACTGTAAACATTAAGAGCATTATGCAGCCTCTAAATGTAGTGCTTGCCCTTGTTCTCGTATTTTCTGGCTCATCCTTGTGCTCTGCACCTTTAGAGGTCAAAATGCTTCTCACATACCCTGCTGTGCCTTGCTCCTGAGAAGACCAACCTGGTAGCCAAAAACTTGCTCTTGTCAGAAATGCAGATTTTGCCAGACTCTTTTAAAACTTCATCTCTTGCATCTGAGTTTTTAGACTTCTGAAGCTATGTCCTGGTGAATGAAATATTGTCCAACTCAGCACAGAATTTCATAGATGTAGCATTTAATGAGATGACAGTACATTTCTTTAAAGGAGGGATGACCAAATATCTGAGCGCTTACTGAAATAACAGAGCACTGTACTATGTATCACTGTAATTTTGAGATGGAAATGTAACTTGGTTCCTGGTTTGATCAGACCTGAGTGCATTCTGGTGTTCTGTCCCACTGGCAGCAGCCAGTACTAACGCTTCAAAGGAAAGATATTAAAAAAACCTCTGGGAAACAATACCCATGTCCTTAATGCTTTTTTCCATGCCTCAAAGAAGAGTTAGCTTATGCCTCTGAAGAATACAGATGGAACAGCCTTTTAAATATTTCTCATATCATTTAATCTGGGGTGCTTCAAATATCCATGCAAGTAGATAGTTCTTTTTGACCTACTGAGCTCTGTTTCCCAGCAGGAGGCAACCGCAGTGTTAATTTTTTCTGTGTGCTTGCCATTAACTTTTTATCAGAATATCTATGTATTAGAGATCACTCTGTGTTGCTGTCTTATTTTTTCAAACATGCTATCAGCTCAGTTCCCTTTTAAAACTGTGGCTCTATGCTTCATTAAGCTATCAGTGATAACATCTACCCAAATGTTCTGCCTTCACAGCAGATTGCAAATTCAGAACCCAAGTGAGTGAAGAGAAACTTGCATTACTTTTGCCAATGGGCATTATTGTACCTTTCTCCATGTCAAATCTCTTCTCTCACTGCACTGCCAAGATGTTTAATTCTTCCTGGAGTGTCTAACAAACCTCAACAGCTTTCACCAACTCAAATTACCATGAGCAGGGAATTAGGTAAATTCCCTACCTTACTCTGTTCCTTCTCCACACTGCTAATATGGGATACAAAGCACCACTGGCTGCACCCACATTGCTCTGCTAACTCTGACTCTCCAGAGTTAGCACACAATTAACTCAGCTTCGTGTTGAAGACTATTCAAGCTGCTAGCTTCAAGTATGTGGTGTGATGCAGAAGGATGCAAAACAAAAACAAAGAAAAAAGAAAGATTTTAAGCATCTCCTGGTTTGTATCCGGCTGGCTTTGCTGTGGAGAGCTTCAAGACCAATGGATGACTGATTAGATTAACTGAATTTAAAGGCATTAACAGGAATTTAAACCCACAAAGACATTAATGCAGTTTGGGGTTGCAGCTATCCAAATGCTGCGGCTCTGTAGTAGGTGGTCATTTCTCTGCAATTCTCCATCCATTTCCAGAGAGATGAAACTAACACCACCTCAGTAAAAAGCCAAGAGCACATGATTCTGGATAAAGCTTTTCTTGCAGGCTATCACATCTGAACAGAGGCATCTCAAAAGACAAACAAATGGAAAATTATGCAGGAAGCCACGATTTTCCCAGACATAAAACTCAAGTGAGGAACCACAGTTATTTTTCATGCAGCATTCTACCTTTTTTTTTCCCATGATGGGAGCAAACTGAACAATACAGTGATCTTAGCTAGAAAGGCCCATAGTTAGACCCAGAAAAGACAGATAATGTGGTAGACTTGCTTGATTAAATGAGCCACCCAGCAGAAGCAACAGAAGTGGCTTGGAGTCACTTTTCTCCCCTTTTCCCAAGCCCTTTGTTTTCTTCTTCTGGTAATCTTTCTCATTTCATTGTCCCAGAGCAGTGGCCCAATGAGCACTTCTGCGTCTTTGGCACAACTGTGATTTTACAATCCCCTGCATGCACTTTACAATTCACAGTGCCTTGCAAATTTAGGGCTGAGACAAAGTGCATTGCAGTGAAAGAAAGAAAACAGCCAATTCCCCAGAACAGTGAAAGCCTTGCTGTTGACAGAGAAGAGAAGGTGAGCATGCTCTTCTCCTCAGTTCCCATGAGACATTTTCATTAAGGATTACTGTCATGTCCCCTGGGTAACCCCATATCCTTGTATAAAAATTATCCACTCTATATAGACCCTGTACACACAGCCAGGCATGGCAGTAAACACTCTGTTGCTCAGCATGTCTCAGCTTTCCAGTTTGTTTCCCAGGTGAATGGTGCTGTGTCTTTGGGTAACAGGTTTGAAACAGGATTTCCTCAGAGAGGCTGTGAAAACAAACATATACCACTCTTCTCATGTGAAACTTACGTCTTACCAAGCCCCCAAGCTCAGGAAGCCCTAACCAAGCAGCATTGTCACCAGGAACCCACCACTGAAAAGTCCCATCATCATGTAGGACACAACAGCTTTATTTTAGCCCTGCCCCTTATATCATCTGTGATCTGTTGTTTTACTGCACTGAAGGATGCCTTGTTGTTTCTTAAGCTCACCCATTTATCACAAGAAACTTAAGCAAGAAAAGAGCTCCAGAATTCCATAGAGTTCTTTTCCCAAACAAGGAGAATCAAGCCACAGATTGGCTCATTTCTGTGGCTCTTGTGGCTACTCCACCTTACATTGCCCCATGATACTTCACATTCCAGAAACCCATCCACAGAGAAAAGCTGTCTAGCATTCTGGGCCTACCACATCATGATTACCAGATGTGTCATTCTCTCAGCATCAGGATGTCAGCTGGTACTCACCTCACTTGATGCCTGAAACCATAGAGAAGCCCTTCAAAATATGTACAGGGCCTTCAGTGATCCTGTCAGACAAGTTAAGGCCCAGCATAACAGCTGAGGCCAGGCTTACCTTGACCAGCCAAAGTAGTCAACATGTCCCCTTTTTCCCTTACACTCAAGGAACAGATCCACTCTATTATTCTGCCAGAAATTATCAACCCTACTCTCATGTCAACTATTTTTCCTCCACTCTATTTTAAAATTGAGATAACCAGTAGGGAAAGTACTTGCTTTGGTGGTATTTAAAACCAATCCATTGCTATCTCTTTTAAGTCTTTTGTTCTCCCAAACAATTGACAATAATATGGAGATTGCAGTCATAGCCAGCAAGAATCAAAAGCATGAAAAATTTAGCAGATCCCTGTACCGTACTTGAGAGTCCCTGTTAAACAGCACAGATGCAGTAACTCAGTCTGGTCCCAAACCATCTGGTTTCATAGAACACTCTACAGACACCAAGGCTCTGTGCGAATGACAGGTACAAAGCACAAGATGAACCCAGTAAGGCAAGACTGAATGGTTAATGTGGAAGGGCAGAGGTGGCAGAGATGTCTTCTTTTGTCCTAAGTAGGAAGGGATACGAGAGAGAAATTGTGATGCTTCTCATCACAAAGCAACAAGACGAGACACTGCCTGGGCAATGGGAGACAGATAAAGTCAAGCAGAGTGGAAACGGCAAGAGTGTGTTGTAACCACAAGAGCGTGCATGGAGAAAGGGAAAATACAATCCTGCGGCTGTGCATTTTTATCGGCATAAGGCAAAGGCAGAACCTGGTGCTCGGAGAGTTCTAGTTATTCAACACTCCTGGCACTGACCCTGCCATCCGTGCTGCGCTCAGTGACACCTCCTTTCAGCCCGTTGTATTCCGCGGATGGAATCGCACGCCGGCGCAGGCACAGCCCCGGCACAGCCCGCGGCCAGGAGAGGGAGCTCCCACTCAGCGTGTCTGCTAACCCCGCCCCAAAAACACCTTTCCCGAGGCTTCCAAGCGGGAATCGCTCCGCGGGAAGGGTACTGAATCCTGCGCGAGTGACGTGCTGTGGATGGGGAGGAGTCCGAGTGCCGGGTGCTCACATCCCTGTGAAACGAGACGAGGTTTCGGGGCCCAAGTGAGCTCCTCGGTGCTGCCCCAGCACAAAGCAGCCAAAAAAGCACCTTTTGCTGAACACATCTGTGCCATTGCTGGGGGCCCACTGGCCTGTGACATGCTTTGGCTGTCCTGCACCATGCTCCTGGGCATTTTTTAATGTGGCAAAGGCTGGAAAAGTCAGCATAGGCCAAAAAAAGGTATAGGGAAAAAAATTTTTAATTATTCCGCAGTCACTGGAAAGTCAATATGGGAGCAAAGCTCTGCTGTGATAGCCTCCAGTTAACCAAATGGAGACAAAGAACAATAAAGAGAAATAAAGCACTTCCATTCTGGTTTGGTAATCATTAGTTGAACTAAAAATCAACCACATTCTTTCCAGCTGTCAAATCTTTCTTATAGGCTGTGACATAATTGGGGGGGGGGGGGCAGAAAAAAAGCACATAGGGCAAATTCGGCTTGTAGTGCAACGACTCAGAAAAAGTGCCAGCTATTCTCGACTTCGGAGGATTTGATCAGATTTTAAATTCGGTCTGACTTTCAGTTTTTACTAGTTGCTAAGGAGGCTATAACAAAATACAAAGGCACTTACAGCTAGAAGCTACAAGGTCAGCTTTAAGGGTCTGGAAAACCAGCCATACTTGAACCCTGAGTAAATGTCCTTGTCTTTGACATCTCATGAAAAATATCTGTCTCAATGGACTGCCAGAAATTTCTGTCAGTAATGCTCAAAATATTCCAGTAAATATTTATCTGTTATTTTGATTTGCCTTGGGAGTGAGAGGGAACAGAGTTTCTTAGATACAAACAAAGAAGAAGTGAAATGAAACAAAACAAACAAACTCCACATCATTTTCTCCATAACTGTATACAGGACTCCAAGCATTAGATACTTGCATAGGATCAGCACAAGAAGTATATTTATAGTTTAATTTATGGCCAAACCACACATACTAGTACTGGAATGGACTTTGGTAAAATGATAACCAACAGCAATCATGCTCCAAACAAGTGTGATCACCTTGTAATCCATGTTTTGAAGGCATGCAGCACACAGAGTACAGCCCTGCATCTCAGCTGGAGAGTGTTTTAACAACCCTACTGTTTTGTTTGGTACAAACCTACTTTCAAGTTTATAAAGACTCAACAACACACAACTCCAAGCAAATGTATATCAAAAAATAGGAAATAATATGGGATTTACATTTAACGTAAGGTCCCTACAATTTCTTCTTTTGGGAAATTTTTATGTCACGAATTTCATCCTTGAGCATGGAAGACTCCCTGCATCCTCACAATCATTAGTTTATATTTCTGATTGCAAACACTAATGAAGATTATGTCATATAGCTTTGGGATTGAAATGAGTGATTACTTTTCAAATAGGTGACAATCCTCCAAATGAGTGACAGATGAAACAAATATCTGAAACAAAAAGATACAGAGAAGCCATCTTTTCTCTCCCCCAATGCAAGCTCAAGAGAGGGCTCAGAAGAGACAACAGCAGAGCAGTAACATAGACTGAAATATGTAGACCTTCTGTATAATTAATTTGTAGTACTGAATGGAAACTTCATTAATAAACATAAAAATAGGGAATTGGCTGGAGAGGAAACCATTACTGGAGAGGTGCTTCAGGCAAGTGACAGAAATCCTCTGGAGTCTCCTTGCACTTTGAAAGAAGACAGAACAAGAAAGAGAAGGCACTGGGGAAGAAGCCTCATAGTAAAGCTGCCAAAGATAGATGAGCTGCCCAAGTGTAGTATTGAAGGAAGACACACATTCCTCTATTTA
>VZRM01006483.1:24859-43207 GCA_013397955.1 Grantiella picta
AAAAAAAAAAATCACTAAATCTGAAAGACAGAAGCAAATTTCAGAACAGGAAGCTCATGATCCAACTCCACCGTTTTCTGATTTCTAACAAAGTGAAAAGCAGCAGGCAGCTCTTGGGAAAAAAATGCTAAGTTCCTGCAAGAGCTTTAAAAGCAGGTAACAAGATACAAATCTCTGGAGGATGACAGTATACTATGGATTAGTTACAAAAATAATCAAGCCCCAACAGAATGTATACTGCTGAATGTGTAGTTGGGGATGAGAACCACAACAGCCAGTGGTCTTCAGTAACAGCTGGAGTTTAGCAAGAGCACAGAACAACTCTTGTGTGCACAGGGTCACAGTCCACAGAAGATAAGATTGTTACAGGCAAGTAAGAAATATAATGAAATATTCAAAAATCTATGTTGATATTGCCAAGATCTGGACAATACATTGTTGAATAAAAGGAGTGACTCCTGCTAACAATTTAATAAAAGAGCTCATTTATTAATAACAGTAGGACAAAATATATAGCTAGCATTGTCCCAAATGTACCCGTCAAACACAGGAAAAGATGTCAATCATTTCACCTGCCAGGTAACAAGAGGAAAGACCATGCTAGGTGCTAGGTAGGAAGATAATTGTAGAAACCACAAACACACACTGCGGTCAGTGCTGGTACAAAAATGATGAACTTTCAATACCATCATCATGGATTAGAGCCACATTGATAGAAAAATTAAATCATACTCAGAGTCCACCAGAAAACATCCTCCAAAAAATTCTAAACTATTCCATGGCTATGAAAATCCCCTTCCCTAACTATAATACCAGTATTTTTACTATAACAGTTGTTAATATGTATTAGTTCACATTTTATGTAACTGCAATGTAAGGAAGTAGTGGAACTTTACTGTAGGCTTTGGTACTGTTCATGCTTATGTAAAACAAAGTACAGGCCCTGGAAATAAGGGCTGGGATTCTTGGAAGCTTAGAGTTGTACATGAAGGACAAGAGATACCCCTGGACAACCAAGATAACACAGCTTTGAAGCTCTCCCAAGCATTGTCTGGCATCACAGATAAGTAACCGCAGCAAAACTGACTCCAGTGACATCTGGATAAATAGACAAAGCAACAACAATGCTGCAGAAATACAGCTACTTTGTCGTTTTACTGTCATTAGTAATAGGCAGCGTGAGAGATAGTGAATAGCCAAATTGTGTTGTACCTGAACACTTGAAGGGTGTAACAACCCTGTGTAGAGCCACGTTCCAGGTGCCCCAATTTGGCTGGGAAACCTTCGGCAAATGAATATTTACTTCCACTTGTAATGCTATAGTTTGTACCCTAGCCTCTCTCCTCAGCTGGCAAAGGGCTGTTGCAAAGTTTTGTGGCATCAAAAGCAGGGGGGTAGACAGTCCCAGGACATGTTACCTGTACAATTCCCTCATAAAGTGCTAGCATCCTCTAGGAAAGAGAATAAGCAACCTAGAAAAACATTTTACAGAGCAATTGAAGAAAAAGCCCAGTTCATCAATAGGACATTCCAAGTCCTACACAGGCTTAAGCTGTGGCATTTTGTCTGGCTCCAAGTCCAGATGAAATGGCAGAAACTTGAAGAAACCTCATGCATTAAAGATTCCAGGAAGATAAAGAGAAAACCAGAAAATCTATTGGTATGGCATATGACTGTGGTACACAATACAGCAACTTTGTAAAAACTAACGAAAAGTTAAATAAAATCAGCAGCAATAAAATCCTAATTTGTTCTCAGTTCTCTTACTTCAGACACTAAAGCTGCTCTCCACAGATGGTATGAAAAAAAAAGTTATTCTGTAGTCCAACCTGAGCCATTAGACAGAGAAGTGATTTAAGTGCTTTTATCCCTGCTTCTGAACAGAACATACGTTGGCTCCTGTAGGAGACAGCAGTTCCACTCTTCCCAATGGGTCAGTGCAGCAGCTCCTGTATTTGCACCCAGAACACATACAGGATACTGGTCTGCTTCTCTGCTTGCACAGAAGCAAGAGAATTCAGTAATACTCACTGGCTTTGCTGTTTCCCAAGAAAACATGTTCTAAAATGTGAAAGGAACCCTATAGTACCTAACTGCAGATCTCTGCATGGAAGCAGAATGTGAATGGTATACTTTCTTTGCAGGAATCAATAAGGGAGCAAGAGGATACATGGAAATGTGTCTAGGTTGCTCCTCTAATTTGTTGACTCAAAAGTAAGAAGTCAAACTGTCAAGAGGGCAACATTATGTGAACTAGGTGATGGGCTGCAGCAGGGGAACAGAGAAAAAAAACAAACTTGAAAGAAGTGTTTGAATGAGATTAAGATTGCCCTGTGTTGAGGAGAATCACACCTAATTCTCCAAACTTTTACCTTGTTATCCTCTGGAATTTTGTTATTTTTTGATCTATCATGTATTGCTCTAGGATACTTCCCAAGAATGAAAAAATACTTGAAAAATCATAGGTACTTCATTGTTAAATGGTTGTGTCATTTCACTTTCCTACTATTTCCAAACTTCAAAACCTTTTGACTTGATATTGTTGCTGATTTCCACCTGGCTGGTAAGTTAGCTGTTGCAAAGCCTATTTCACTCAGTGATCTGATATGACTGCACTGATCACCTTGTGGGAAGAATAGAGTTGATTCCAAAGAACCTGGGGTATGATATATTTCCTAGCAGTAAATGAGCTAAAGGAGTATGATCTTTGCCATCTCAGAGATGCAGGCATGGGGTAACCTGGCTCTGGATCCCCAGAATTTGTTTCTAAAGTTTGTGTCATGCTTTCCTTTCCAAAACTCCAAGCTAATCTTTCATGTGAGGAAAGCCTGAGCACCTGGCTCAGGTTATTACACTATTCCCCTCAGAAGTTCCCAGGAATGAGGAAGAGCCTGCAGGTTATACAAGCCAGAACTGGCTCAGGCTATAAGGAAAGAAAAAGATTTATAAAAGAACCAAAGGAGCCGAATTTCATAAAAAGAAACTAAGAGAGGGAGCTGCTTTAGGACAAATAATTTCAGTGTCTACCTGCTGCTCTTCACACATCTGCTCCAAAACAGAGAAGTGAAAACTTGCCTTTGCACAGCCAGCTCTGAGATCTGAACAATCCTCCTTTCCTCCCTTGCTACATCCCTCTACAGCCACCAAGTTCCAACACAGTGTAGTCCTGTTTTATTCACCACAAAACCAATTCATCCAGAGTGTTGGGGCTCTCTCCCACTCTCCTTAAGAAGCAGAAGAAAGGCCACACTGCCCAAAACATTTCTGCAATATTCAGCCAGCACTTTGTATGCTCATTTTTGTTCCCTTGAATTCGTGTGTCCTTGTGCTCCACTTTACATAGCAGCTTGCCTTCATCATGGCCTAACAGCTAACATCATTTGAGCTCTGCAGAATTCCTCCTTTTATTGTTCTTCACAAATCAGCCTTCACAGTTTAGCTGTTTATAGTTCCACACTGGAAACCACGGTTTCTTCTGCAGTGTAGAAATTTTTTCTGCACTTTTCATCTCAACATTAATCTTTTCTACAAGAAGAACACCACATATATTTGAGTGACTCAGTCTGCTGCTTCCACCAAGCATACCCATGTCCTCTGCATCTCCCAGCACTGGAGCACCAAGCCCACTCCATCTGTTGAGATCATAGCAGGCTGCTGGGAGGGCTGGAACAACAGAGCCACAGCCATCTGTGCTAATCAGAGTCCCTTACAAGGTTACTCCCACCTGGGAAGGGAGGAAATAGCAGGCAGCCATAGGAAGATAATACACTTTCAGCTGTTTTTTGGAAAAGTGCGTTACCCCTGCTACTCTGGACAGACACCAAGTTGGATAACAATGTTCCACCAGCATAAAGTCAGCCTGAAGTTTAATTTACCTAATGATCTAGGCACAAGCTCCACTGAAAAAAAAGATGCAGCTGTGTGTGAATTCTGGTTCCAACTCTGACCACTGAACAACTTTATGTAAGTAACCTAAAAAACCCAAATTGAAAAGCAAACCCTATACTAGCAGGGCAGCAGTAATGAGTCATTAGATCCAGTGAGAAGCTCTAGCACTAGCAGAGCTTTGAACTGGTGCCAAAGACAGACTTACATGTCACTTCACTCTTAAAAGTTTGCTGTGCTTGCTCGGTACAGCAGCCTTTTGTCCTTCACTGCAGTTTTTAGACACTGCTGGAAGTCAGACAATTAAATAAATGGTAAACATCCCTCCTTTGGGTTACAACAGACAAGTCATACCTGCTTCTAGAGGCAACAGCTGTAAGTTAAAGCAGCACTGAGTAACAGGAGTGCAGCAAAGTCCATCCAGCTGCTTCAGCAACACCTGCTAAGCATCTCTCTTTGCAGTTTTGAGGTCATAACTCTGAAAGCAAATTCCAACCAGAGTAAGTTCACAGTGGCAGTGCAAACTTACCACATGTTGATGCATCTGCAGGGGATCCTCCTTAGAGCTCATAATACTTATCTGCATTTTCATCAGTAATGCTATTTGTGAAGTATCCTCCTTCAAGTCTTCTTCATCCCCCAAAACTATTTACAAAAAATCCTCCTGCTACAAATGTATGCTGGATATATCATATCCCATTTGCCAATTAATCCTTTCCTTTGGGCCTCTGAAGGTAAATATTAAAATAAAAAGGAAATAAAACCAGGCTTTACATATAAAACAATGGACCATCGAGCACTTCAAAAACATTCATACATCTTCACAGCCTCCAACCATAAGAGCAGGTACAAGTCAGAAAGCATTTCCCACTGGGAAACCAAAGCTGAGATAAGACAGAGTCCTGCTTTCTCTGTGACATATTAGGCTGCACTGGTCAAGTGTCTGAGCTGCAGGCAGAGGTGCAGATGGGCTGGTGTTTGCCACAGTACAGCATGGCCTTTACCCAGGGCACACAGAAGCTGCAGGAAGGCAACAGAAGCAGGAATAAACCCCTGCAGCCGTGCCTTTAGCATGCAGGCTCCTCATGTTTGCCATTAGCTCTTTCACCTTGCAAGCAGAAGAGCTATAGCATAATTAGGATAGGAATAAAGTGCTTGCAAGCAAAGTACAAAGCCAAGTTAAGCAATTGTCCCCAGACAGTTAGAAAAGTATTTCCAGCACCACCAATTCCATTTTTTTTAAGGCTACTAACACAAGTGGACAATGAAGCCCTCTCTGCCTGACACAGACAAGACCTTTCAAGATTCCTACATCTCAGTTTGTGTTGATATGGAACTGCATCAGCAAAATGTTCTGCTTTCTGTCCTGCTCTCAGGCACACAGCTTGGAAGCAGGGTCCAGATAACTTTAACCTTCATCAAAGCCTATCTGAACAAGCTGCCATATAATATCAATCTAATGCAGAGTCCAGGTCCTACTCAGGATATGTCAGGCTGCAGTAGTTCCTTGGCTCTGAATGCAAGCAGTCTCAATCACTACTCAAAGCTGAAGCTATTTTATTTATTATACAACCATGCTTGGAAGACAGAAAGGTAATTTCCAGTGTGCTCCACCATTAACATCAGATGCATTTAATCTGTTGTCATATTAAAGAACCAACTTACTTGGGACTAGAGCACCCTCACAAAGGGCAATGCAACCTGTGTACTCACAGAGTTTTGTTAGCAGCATCCATAGCTGATGCCATACATCAGCTTTAGTGGTGAAAGCGCCTTTTAGGCTAGGAAAAAAAGGAGAAAGAAAAAGAGACAGAATTAGAAGGCACAGGAAAACCCTCTCCATGGGCTATCCAGGACAAGAAGTGATGGTGCCCCCAAATGAGCATCCTTGCCAGGCACACCTCCAAGTGCAGCAGGTCATTTTTCCCCATCGGAAAAGATCAGAGTACCTGTTGAGCAAAGGCAGGTGCTGTGAGCCAGTTCTGAGCACACATCATTGGATCCCCTCATGTAAAAGCAAGAGCTACAGACCAGTGGGCAATGCTCACAGCTGTTACTGTCACTTCAGGGTGTGAGAGCAAGGCCATGAGAATAACAAACACCAAGGAGAAAGGAAATAATGCCCCAGAGCTTCTGTAAAAGCAGTCATGGCAGCCTGAAGGCCAGGGCATGGAGCTGCCTGTGCAAGGCAGGTTATGGAGCCACTGAGAGCAGTGAGCAATATGAGGGGCTGAGGCATCTGATCCACTGTGCAACAACTGTACTGAACAATCAGATGTAAAACAAGAAGAAACAGCACCATCTGGTTTGGATCACAACCTGGGATATAAGCAGGGCAGTCTGGTAAATACCCACTTGTCAAATACAACCTCCTCAGTGGAGGAGGAGATGTATTTACAGCAGCTACTGCTACTTCTGGCTTGGTATCATATCTTCTGTCATCAAGATCCCAGCTTATACCACACTGCATTTCCAGATGACATTGTTGCCCATGGTCAGCCATAAAATGATCACTAAAATAAGCCAAGGAAGTGATGACTCAGTTTTGGTACTAGAAAACTGTCAGGTAATCTGTCTCTCTGCTGTAACCATGCAATAGTTTTGTTTGTGGCTTCCCTCTGACACACCCTCAGCTGCGTGCTACATTTTAGAAAAGCTATGATGTGTGACCCTGTTGTCAGCATCCTATGGGTTTGCTGATGCTCAAGAGGCTCCACATTGCCAGCAGCTTCTCTGGGGACTCTGCATTAACAGCTGCACTGTTAAAACACCTGTGTGGTGTAACATAGTTCTGCAAACCCTGGGCTGATTTGTTCGGAAGAGGCAGAGCTGCCTGGTCTGCAGCACAGCTCTGTGCCCCTGGCTCCTTTTGTGGAGAGCCTGCCTCACTGAAGGGTGTACATCCTCCTCAGAAAACTGGCACCGTGTCAAGCAGTGGGCAGGATGGGTTGGCCACCACTGCAACGTGTTTTCTTACCACTTCCTTTCCCTTCTGCACCTACCACATCACCTGGGTTGGAAAATGAAAATGCAAGAAGATGATCCGGTAGCAAAAGTTCACCTCTGCATTCTTTTATAATCAGGTTCCATTCCCAAACTCCGTGCATGACCTTTGCAGAAAAGTCTCCCAGAGACAGATTTTCAATGTATTCAAATACCTAAAATTACAGAAAGGTTTTCAGCAGTATTTCCACAAGACCAAGGTGTTCAACTTCAGTTATTTTAATGTAGCAAAAGATGTGAAGAACAGAACAAAACACACACACATAAGCAACTTCTCTGAATTCCTTTGGAAGTGCTTCAACTTCTCATCCATAAAATAAAGGACACAGCACATACATAGAGCTGTCATGAATGTAAATAAAATGGACTGGCACACTACCCAGGTACCTTGCAGTATCTTGAATAGATACCTTCCCTCACACCAGCCTGGAAGGCAGGCAGGAATGGGATTTCATTAAAGTGGTTGAATTCCCTAGAGAGCCTAATCACTTTTTTGAACTAAGGATGAGAAGTACCTAGCTCATTCACTGCACATCCCAGTTCATTAAAGACATAATCAACATAGCTAAAGTAAACAAAAGTAGCTGTAGCCTGCAAAAGAACAGTATTCCCTCATTCTGCATCCCAAGGAAAAATACAGTAATCCAGCACTCTAGTATTCTTTGATCAGCTTTTCTCCCACAAAGCAGAGTCTAATGAAGTCCATATTTATATGCAAAAATTACCTTCCGTTAGGAAAGGTAAAACTTGTAATAACTTCCAGTCAGAAAGATGAAGGCTCCCACTACTTCCACAAACATCTCAAAAGGAAAAATTGCAAATAAGACACCAAATATAACTCAGAAACTACTGGGGGTCCCTCCCAGAGGGGACAATCAATTACCAGGCCATCAAATCGTGAAGCCATAGGTGCTCCTGGGTAGCTGGCTAACATATTCTATAGCATCATAAGACTAACACTTGTACAGATACAGAGTGATTAGACTGAAGTTCTTCACTATCTTATGATCTTTCTTTTACATGTTGTAAACTTCTTGACGTTTGGGGAAAGTAAGTGCATATGAGTCCATGAGACTTTCCAGGAACAGATCCAAGTGTGATGCTGCTCAGAAACAGATTTGTTTCCTTGTACAAAGTGTACACAAAGCCCCATTCATGTTTTGATCCCATTTCAGACTAGGCAGCAATAGCACAAGAGCTCTTTAGCAAACTTTCAATGGCTCTAAAACATGCCCACTGCAGAGACTGAGCATTCAGGGGACACTGAACAGGGATCCCACTCAAGCAATAGTGCCAGCCCACAGAAAGGAAACGAAAAGTAAATAAGCCACATTGCAAGCAGCAGGTTGCCAGGTCAACAATCCCTTTGACAGAGCCCTCACTTCCACAGATGGATGGAGCTATTCCTCATGACAATTAAAGCACCACCACCACCACTCTAATTAGGCTTACACATGCCCAGTCAGAAAGGTTGGATGAAAAATTCCCTATGAGACCTTCTGGTGGGCTTTTAACAACCTGTCAATCTACTCCATGAAAGCAACTGTGAAAGCACACCTTAATAAGCAAGACAGCATTATTCTGAACCAGTTTTCTAGGTGTGACAAACTCTGTAAAAAGCAGGAAATCACATCCATTAAGATATGCATGCCAGCAGCATTTTTATTGCTTAGGGCAATTAGAGTGCTGTATAACATCCAGCTCCTGCTGCCCAGAGGAAAGCACGGCTATCCTTTCAGGCGATCAGATAAGCCAAATTATCAAGTGACACTTGTGGTCATTTTGAACCCAATCCTGCTGCAAGGTCTTGTTATCTCACTGCCCAGGCACAGCCATTAGATCATTACAGCAACTGAAGAAGCGAACAAAGCAGGCATTTAATCTTGACAGCCACTCCAAAGATCACACTCTCACTCCTCTTTTATGGGTCTCCACTGCAAGATGTTCTCCACACCAGGAAAGACAAACCTTTCCCTTGGCTCCATATTCTTGCATCCAGACCTCTGCTGGTGTCTGAACCCAGGGAATGTCATTGTTCACGCACACACACAGCCATCCCATTGTGCTTACTGTTCTTCAAACATAACAAGAAAGCATGCTTTACCTCCATGAAGCTTCCAGTGTTGCAGTTACCTGGAAAACTTCATCTCTAGATAAACATAAATAATTTGAAAGGTCAGGAATACTCATTGTCCAGCACTGCCTTTGCAGAGATGTAAATGGCAAGGCACAGATAGACTGAAGGATCATTGTATGCTCTTTTCTTACTTTCATAAAGAAAGAGCCTATGGTCATGGAAGTAGCAAAGTTCATACTGATTTACACAGGGACCAGCTCGGAAAATGTTTTATTACAGATACGTTTTGGCTCTGACCTACTGAGAGCAAACAAGGATCTGCAACTCAGCCCCAGCCCCAGCTGGAGAAAGAACAAGCTCTAAGTGGAGAAACCTTTTGCCAGCTGAGGGATGTTCCTGGGGCACCCCTCCAACCCCCCTTCTCCCAGCTCCAGGCTGCTCTCAGCCTGTCCCCGCCTTGGTGCCAAGCAAGCAGCAGTGCAAGCAGAGTACCAGCCACTAGCCTAGAGATAGCCTGCATGAAGAAATCAACCAGGCCAGGAAATAATTGCATGCCAGGGCATGAATGGTGAAGAGAGACTCTCCTGGAGAGCTCAGACCATCATCTGTTTAAAAATGAACCTCACTCAGCTGCTTTTTCACAAACATAAAAGGAATCTGGACTGCACATCCCATCACAAAGAGGAGTAAGCACGGAAATAGAGTTAAAAGCTACAAATAAATGACACTCGTTTGCTCAGCTTCTCTACCCAAACAAAGTGAGCTACCAACCCCTAATATTCTTCCATCCACTTTCTAAAATAATATTTTTACCCAGAAAAGACATTGTCACATACTAAACCACTTAAAGCCCTTCTAATGCCTGACAGATTTTCTAGAAAGATCTCTACTGTAGTACATGAGACAGACTGTGTCAGACCAACACTCATACTTCCCAACAAACACTTGTAATCAGATTTAAATGCACACAGTAATACTAAAGCAGAACTTCTGATTTCTTAAACAGGTACTAGAAATTTTGTTTCCCAGGGAAAAAAATTAACGACTCTACACTACAAAGTACAAAACCAAAATATATTGAAGGAGGGTAGAGAAAAAAATGACAAATAAAATCAGAGAAGCATAGCTGTCATGTTTTCAAAACACCAGGATCCACTTTCCTGTCATGACCAGTCTGTAAACAGCTACTACTTCTGAAAAACGGGTTTCACTTGGTAAGCGAAGGATTTACAGCTTAATGTGATTACTTACATGAGCACACTAGGGCTTCACTGACCAAATGATGGGATATAACTGTTCATTCTCTTGAAAAATTTACAGAACTAAAAAAAGAAAAAAAAAGAAAAAGAAAAAGCTGACTGCTTCAGTTTCCTGGTTGTGGTTCTTCAAACATATGTGTAGGTTTTGGCACCTTTGATCTGGGTATGGGGACAGTCAGGGGAGAAGTTATTTTAAGACACCTAGCCCATCTTCTCAGCAGAGCACTGACATTTATACTCACGTGACCAGATGCATCAAGAATTTGCAATATGAGGCCACAAAGACTTCATTTCAGGCATAAATACCTTCCTGTAGCAATAACCATATTTATTTCTCTGCCTCAATTTACTTTATTTCCTAACTTTATTTCCTAACCTGCTTTCACAGCCACACTGTTGATTTCATCTCTATTTATTTATGCCTCCAGCAATACTGTTTGTGGCTTGATCTCACCAAGCATAGCACTGCCCCTTTATACCACCAGGAGGTAAGATCAAGAATCCACAAAAATCTCACTTTTCTTCTACAGCAGTGCCACAACACAAATACTGAAGTGCTGTAAACAGAAGGGAAAAGTTGAAAAGTAAAATAGATAATTTGGTGTTACAAAGGATATAGCCATAGCAACACATTTGGATAATCTTACAGCCATTCATTAGGAGTAGAGGAGGAAGTCCAGCCTGACATCATCCTCTTACCATTCTGGAATCAGGCACAGGTTTCCAAAGGGAAGACCAGCAGCATCCAGCCTGCCTACAGTGTCCTCCCCTCTTGATTTCATTCCTCAAAGAGGACCCAGAATCTGCCTGCTCTGCATACAGACTCAAGGTAGAACACATCCTACAGGCACTAGGCAAGTTTTCAGAATCCCAGTTTTGTGGGGTTGAGGTTTTCACAGCGAGCATCAGATAGGGATAAGAACTCAAACAAAGAATTTATACTTATCGGTGTTGAAACTGTGAGGTGTCAGAGCTTCATTATAAAGGGCAATGTAAAAGGAAAAAAACCCGCCAAAACAAAACATTACCCAAAGAAACACAGCCTTTTCTCATTTCTTCTCCCTCAAAAAAAAGTTTCTTGCAAATGTAAGTGTTGGTTTGACTGTCCTGAGCTTGTTGTTGTCTGTTCCTGTTGACCACACAGAGGCAACCCAGCTCTGAAGAAGCACACATAGGTCTGCTCCACATCAGCAGAGTTGTTTATCAAATTCCAGTCTTGATTTCTTTGAGTACAGATCCCTCTGAGATCAAAGCTGTATTCCATTATATCTCTGATACCAAAGCTGATTTAAAAGATTCACGCTTGTCCCTGCCCTTTGCCATTCTTTCCTTCTCTTCTCTCCGTTTTCCATCTCTGCCTCAGGGATGTGGTAGATCTCAGCTGTGACAGACTCAAATTTGATTATCAAAGTGGAGGAAAGCTGAACCCCAGGACTTTCTGTTATTTGCATTGCCCCAGCACTAAAAAAAGTATGCATGTAATTGTATATTTAACAAACATCTTTTGAGAGGAAGGGCTTTTCAAACCCACAGCAGAGCAGCTTTAGGCACAGCTGCTCAGCTGCAGTTTTAAGCAGTACAGAATAAGTGACATTGTCAAACAGCTTCATTCTTTTATCCTAGCTACAGAAGAAGAGATGAAATGACATGGCATAAAAATCTATGAGATGAAATTTGATGTTTTCCAACCAAACTTTAACTGGCAGAGTTTGTACTAGCTCAGCCCTTTTTGTTGTGTAGACTGAGCACATAATCTTGTCCCTTTCTGTCATGGGGCTCATCATCACACAGAGTCAGAGCCTGAGTTTGCAGAGGAGGTAATTACAAAAAAAAAAGCTCCCAGGTTTCTACTCACAGAATGAACATACTTGGTACAAAAGCATCAGGTTACTACAGGGGTTTTTAGTACAAAGACTGTATTTTTAAAGGCATCTCTATCAAACATAACACTTCTAAAAAAAAGCTTTTTACACTGAAGGGGTTGGTCGCTTCCATCCCAAGTACCAAGAGAGGATTCATTCCCTCTGTCTTCCACAGTTCCCAAACATTCCTACAGAGTCACAGAGGGAAAAAGATAACACCCAATTACCCAGTAACAGTGGAAGCAACACATCTGTTCTACAACCAAGATCTCCCTGACAGATATCATGTCCCAGGAACCATTCCATTATTTCAGATAGTTACTTGGAGTTGGTGGCCAGATGGCAGTAGCTAGATAATAGCTGGCAAACTTGTACATGTCTTCACTTCTTCCAAGGTACAGAAAGATAGTTTCCAGAAATACTCAGTATTAAAAATTGCTTTTCCTAGTCATTCCTGCTATTTTTTAATGGTTGCCTGCCTTTGCTATATTTGCGTCACAAAAATCAACACAGGCGTCTTTGTAATAGCTAAGCTGGCTGGTCCCACTCTGACTGTGCTCTTTTAGCAATCACGCTGAGCATTTAATATTATTTTTAAGCCCATCTGTCTAATGAACAGAAATAACTTTGGTCTTTCCTACTGTAGATTTTTCTTCTACAGACATCATCTTGTGGTCTGCCTCATACCTGATGATTTATTAATTACCATTAATTACCTTCCTGACTGCTACTAATCTATGCAGTGTTATCAGCAGGATACTGTTGCTTACTGATAAAATAAGGGTTGTTATCAATTGTATATAATAAAGCTCTGTCAAATTGCACAGATCTGCTGGCATTTGTGGATGAGGTTTTCATGAACTTCCTTGACTTTAAAAGGAATCTACTTGTCCCATCCCACTTCTCTCTCATGTTCTGGCATCCCAAAATAGCTACACCATTGTTAAAGAAGCTACAGTTAAAAGTGGTCTTGCAAGAAAACTACAACATTAAATCAAACAGCAACAATCTGCACTCAAAGTTTTCATCATCCAAGCCAGGTGGGAGCATATCAATATTCCAAGAGATTTAAGAAACCTTCAAAAAAGTTCATTCACAGATCCTCTGAATACTTCACTGAGGTACCTTCGTTCTCAGAAACTCCATAGCACAATGTGTTTCAGAAGAAAATATTCTCTAAAAATGAATTGTGACATTCATAGTAAGAATAAAGATCTCATTTAACTTTAGAGCAGATAAAAGCCAGTAAGATCCCAGTTCAGAAATTTATCCCCTTTTTAGGGCAGTGCTTGAGTAAAATACATTAATATATGCTTGAATTTATCTATGCTTATTTAGGGTATTTGCCTTTATACACAAATAGATATAAATAAAACAGGCAGAAGTTTCTAAGCAGAGCAACAAACAGTATCTCCTCCTTCCCCTGGGAAAGAACTTTCTCCCAGCTGATATCCCAACAGGGCTGGAAGCAGAGAGTTGGGAGGCAAAGCCATACCAAACGCCTACAGGGAGAAAAGGCAAGCATCTCAGTATTTTGAGCCCTCTCACAGCCAGTCCTCTGGCTTGCACCCTGCTGCCAGAAAAAATGCTCCCTACTGCTGGGCTGAATTCAGCCACCCTGTGCAGTAAGGCTGAACCTACTTCCTTAGGAACCAATGCTAATTAATCCCAGTTGTTCCCCTATAGAGAGGAGATATTTTGCTCCCGCCTCTGCAGGAACAGGTGGAACCAAGAAACCTTTTTGATTCTACCTCCTCCTTTGTACAGCACTTGGGTTGCGGGATTGAAGCAAGGTACAGATCTGTATCCCTCCAGCAGGACACATGTGAGGAATAAAAAGAAAACCAACAGAACACCCATAATGTCAGGCATTATGGTGACAAAAATCAAAACACTCGAACTGCTTCCTGCTGGTGTATATTATAAAGTAGAAACTGGTGTCGTAAGAAACCCAAGCTACTCAAATGCTATTTTTGTGATATGATTGTGCACCATGTTCATAGCACCTGTAACACACTCCATGCATGTGAGCTCAGTTGAGCTAAGGCACAAGGAATATGAAGAGTGGAACTGTTTTAAGGAGAAGTGTTACTCTGTTCCCATCTCCCTCCCCATTACCCAACCTGCTCATCGTGAGGACAAAATGTGGAATACCAGGCAAAAGCATAGGGAGGGTAGGAAGTTCTACATGATTACTTTCCTTATTAAAAAAAAAATATCAGAAGCAAAGTTCAAGGTGACTATTTCCCCTCTTAACCAAAACAAGAAATCAAGATGTAGTTAGTAGGCCAGGGGAAAGGCACAAAGCCAGCATAACTCATGACTGAAACCAGCAGGCTGAGTCCCACCCAGTAACTTTAGAAAATCTCCAGGTCTTGATTACTTACTGACCATTTGCCAACATGCCTTAGCCCTCACACAGGATGCAACAACAGTCAAATGTATCCACTTTGCCTGGTCCCAGCCAGGACAGGGTTAATTTTTTGCAATAGCCAGAAGAGGGCATAACTAGGAAAAGGTGGTCATTCTATACCACCTCACATCATTGCCAGGGCCCGGGAAAGGGACTCTCTCTTCTGGGGAGAAGGAGTTTTCCATCCTGCAGAGCGAAGGGGGTGGAGGGAGCCATCTATATTGTCTATTATGAGGTAGTTTTCCTTGTGAATAATTTATTTCCTTATACCTTTCGTTATTAATATTGTTGCTGTTACTGTTCATTTCTTTTATCTCATTGCTGTTTACAGGAAATTTTTCTTATCTCAACCCATAATCTTTGCCCCTTGTGGCTCCAGTTGGAGGGGCAGAGGGGAGGAAGCTGAGTGCAGGTTTTTTCAGTGGAAGTACTAAAATGAGACTACCATCCCTAAGCCATGACACCACTTAACAGGGCCAGTATTTGCCCATCCTGTTGGCTCCACCTTTTCATGCACAGCCTGCTCTCAGAAGCAGCTCCCAATGTTTTAAAAGACAGCCTGTTAGTAGTAATAGTGACCTAGATTATTAAGAGACTACATTTTGAGTATTCAGAGTTCTGCCTTTTACTATTCCCTCACCTGTAAATGAAACTAGGAATCAACATTATCACCATTTTGCAACCTGAAGGAAGACTGGAGCTGTGCTGTGTTCAGTGTTTACCATGGTAATCCCCAGCATGTTAACATGATAGTTCTAAAACATCTCCAATGTCAAACAATATCAAACAATTAAACTTCCCAACATTACTGGATCTCATACTGGAACGTTTTTATCCCAAAGGTTTGTACTAAATATCCCATATTAGAGACTAACCCAAGCCCTGCACCTGAGATCAAATTAATAATAAAGAATACCCTTTTCACTGACATAGCTAATTTGCAACTGTTTCCAGCATATTTTCTTATTCTGGGCTCCAGGAAAATGTGAAATTAGCTACCATTTTCATTTCCAACAGAAGCATGGGAATTGTTTGTCAAGGTCTGTCCTTGAATGCTTTATTCCCAGAGTGAATTCAGTTGGTTTTCATTTAAGAGTCTAATTAATTTTTAACAGCCAAAAAAACAGGAGCTGATGGTTCCCTCTGCTTTGTTCGCAGCGAGAATGTGATTAGGTGGCCTGGGTCCAGAAGCTGTCTGCCCTTGATGACATCTGCCAGATTTACAAGCTCTGGCAGCTCATAATTAAAAGCACCTTTCAGAGGGGGACTGAAAATGGTATCAAGGCCTTGCTTACACTCTTTTAGGACACAGCAGGAAAGCCTGTCAGGTGAAACTCGGGGGGCTAAACCAGCACACTGTGTGCTTAAAATTAACTGTGTTGTTAAAATGCTTTGGTGCCCATTAGGAATCCTCCAAGCCTTTCACATTGTGTAGATCATTCTCTTTTTACAAGGAAGAGGCAGCTGTAAGGGGAGGCTGGGGGTGCCCACCCATTTGGAAGCAGGAGCAACCTAACAACCTCCTGGTCACATCATCCAGAATCCCTCCCAGGAACCACACACTGCCGCAGCAGCAGGGAAAGGCCAAAACAAAGCCTAGGCTTGTGACCCTCCCTGTACATCACATGAAAAGCTGCAGCCCCAAAGGAAGATACCCTGAGGGAAAACCTATTTTTTCTTGCCCCATCAAAGCCCTGGTAGCAGCTTTGGTGTAATGGTCTCAAGGAGGTAATTGGATGGGCTTTCTCCTCTGCCAAGTACAGGAATGGAGCATTCTGCATCCAAGTGCTGTTCCTTAAGGTACTGACTTGCACTTTTCCTCACCTACCCTGCAGAGGGCTCATTGAGCTCACACATGCCCATATTCTGGGTATGGTGACACCATTTTATTTAGCAAGTGAAGAAATATTGGGTAGTACACCCTCTGAATGACTTGCCATAACTGCAACATGTGTAGGAATAAAGAGCTTATCATCTAAAAAATAGCCAACATTTTGCCATTCCTCAGCATGCAGAATAAGATTTGAATCCTCATGAGTTATTCTCTGTGCTTGAGGAGGAAACCATCATGTTTCCATCTTTGTGGTAGCAGCATTGGTAAATCCTGGCCAGCTGTATGAGATGCATATAAAGCTTCTACACAAGAGCAGAAAGATCTGGAAGCTATGCAAAGCTGGTTCTTCAAATAAGAGTGATTTCACCCTGTATTTTTAAACTTCAGTTATTTTCTTAATGTATTTAACAAACAACATGTCAGATAAAGGCACAAGTTCTTATTAAAAAGAACTGCCACTCCAAAGTAATAATAAAAAAACAAACCCAAAACAAGAGTTACAAGTGCTATAGATAGCAATCTCAAGAATATTTACTAAAGCTAAGGAACCATTTAGTAAAGGTAAATTAAAAAGTGAAGCTCATGCTTCATTATAGCAGTTGCTGTGTAATGATCTCACACTCCCAGTGAGCTGAGGTACAGTGGCTTTCAGGTAATAGCAAAATTTTTACTTGCATTGGGAAGTTTCATCCCCAGTTACTCAGCAAGAGAGAAGCTCCTGTGTGATCAGGCACTGCCTTTCCCAGTTTGCCAAGGGCTGCATAACTTGGAAAAAACCCAAGGTAAATAGGAACACAGCCTCAGGCCGGGCTCCTCTTAACTGAAAATAAAGACTTCAGGGGCTCCTTCCTTTCAGGACAACAAAAGGCTGCCTAGCTCTCAGTTGACTTCCAAGTAAAATGGAAGCATTTAAGTATTTTGTAGGAGGACAATGTGGTGTATTTCTACAACATAATTAATTTCTACAGTGGTATCCTTAAAAATATTCGTTCCTTTCATTAAAAGAACGCTGCAAACTAGAAGCCTCTTTTTAAAGCTTATTTCTACTTTTGCCCTCTCCTAAAATAAAGGGGTTTAGATCCACTGTCTTCAAATGGCATACCACAGAGGGGGAAAAAAAAAAAAAAAGGAAAAAGGAAAAAAAAAAAACCAGAAAACTGCTTTCTGTGGGGGAAGAAAATCCTTTGTCTCTACTGATGCTACCAGGAATCCCAAGGCAATGGTTGTCAGTCGGGGAAATATAAGTGCTGCTTAAAATAAAGAAGGTATTGTGGAGAATGCAGTGCTAGCAAAAGGTGCCAAATACTGTTTGGCAGCAAAAGCTTCAGACAGATGAGTGACATGGAGTTGTTACGCAAGAGAGGAGATTATATACACAAGTGACCTGTTAAAAAGGTTAGAAGAAAGGGCTGCTATTAAAATACAATGGTCTTCACCTAAGTTATTCAAATGACCTGTCAGTGCAACTACTTTGTGCTGTACTAGAGATGGACAGGAGAGGTCTGAAGTGAACTCACCTGCAAAGCCAAAGGAGGCACTGATACAAGTGCCACAGTACTGAAAATGTGGGGGGAAAAAAGAAAATAAAAGGGAGGGTGGGGAAGAATCAATAGACCCCCAGTCTCTTCCCTGACTTGAAGCCTGTGCCCAGAAGCAAACCACCCAGTCACACTGGTGCTAGTTCTGCTTCAGAGGTGACACTGCTGCTGAGCAGAGGAAATGCTGCAGTGCTCACGGGTGAAAATGTATGAGGAGATGGCACAGGAAGAAAGCTAAAGATAACTTTGCTTACTATTAAAGACAACTGCATTCACCACTGATAGTTCTTATCTGGGCAAAACAGACTTGGCCCAAACTTCAGAGACAGATTTGCAGAGAAATCTCACCACACCTTAGGGAACGACACAAAAGATAGGAGATGGCACTCAATTCTGAATCAGTGCCCAGGAGTGGAATAGATATTTGGGACACACTGTGGAGAGATAAATAGAATTGACTATGAACACAGTATTAAA
>VZRM01006483.1:43254-108438 GCA_013397955.1 Grantiella picta
AAGCCAGAGCTCTGCTAGATAGAACTGCAACTGTTTCATGAAGCAAAAGAAGGGTATTTCTATCCTATATAAAGTACAAACAGGCTTGGCTTCACTTCCTCCCCAAAAAATAGAGACTAAATTCGAGTGCAATAAAAATTACACAAAGCATTAGATTCTTCTTTCTTAATTACTTCAGAAACTTTAATATCAGAAGACCTTGCCTACAAACAGCTTCTTCTGTGTCTCTTTTACAGAAGATTGACTAACAGACAGCTCCATGCATCTCTAGACAAATGAAATTCAGGTAGGTGTCTTTAAAGAAGCACAAAGGAAAAAAAAAAATCAGTTCCATGAACAAGGACCCCAGGAATGCAACATGACTTCAATTTTGTCTGCCTTCATCCAGTAATGCTGAACCCACCTTCTCACTTGTCATGCTGGTACCAGAAGACATTGTGGAAATAGAGCATAACTTCAAAGCACTGTGAGGAGTCTCAGTGCCACTCAGAGGTGATGCAGCAGCCACATCCACTAGGACCTGGCCATGCCAGACACTGTACAGCACCTACTTGAGGAGATCTAGCACCTCTCCCAGAAACTCTCAGTAGCTGAGGCTTTTAAGGTTTCAGAAAGTAATATTTCTAGTGCTTCCCCTGCAAACCTATCAAAGTAATACATCTTACAAGCAGGAAATATTATGCAGGAAAATGAAGGTGAACAAATTTATAAATCTCATTAGTGGGATGACTGTGCTGTCTCTTCAACAGCCTACAATGTTGTTTTCAAAGGACAGTCATCCAAACGCCAAAACTGACCTAGCAGTAAATGGATTCTGGTTGGGAATTTCCATACAGAGGTGCCAAGCACTGACCAAGATGAGAACCAAGCTTTTCTCTCCCTTTTTGGTATAGGGCAGCATGAGGTATGATAAACCTGGCTTTTAAGCTTCCCCAGAGCCTCATATCCGAAAAGACATAAGCTTCCTATTTTTTCTGTACACAATACCTTGGATCAGAGGCTTTTAGAGAGTACATTATTAGGAGAACAGGTAGTTTCAAAATCCAAGAGAAAATATAAGCTCAATTGTTTGGAGCCTAGGATTTAGTTCATGCTGTTCCTAATGCTTGAATATTTCTTTCCTGTAAACTATTGTAAAGCCACATGTCTTTTAAGATAAGCAAAACTAGAGCCCCCTTGTTCAGCATTTCCACAGAGATAACTGAGCCTGGAGCTTTGTGAAGTCAAGGGCAGCTATTGATTTCGCTGCTGATTTCCCACAGAGGTGTGACGCCAGCCCTTTGTAGTTGCAGAGCTGACTGGCTCAGTGGAATACCAGCTCAGCTAACAGCAATGATGGATGGTGCTCCTGCTCCAGCACCTCCAGGCTGCCAGCTGGCTCAGATACCATATTTACACATGCAGAACTGTACCATTCTATGTGCCTCCACTGAACACAACTTCTTCACACCTTCTACCCCACAAAGAGACTTCAATCACCTGCAAAGTTTGTTTTGATTTCCAAATCTGTTCGTATTTTGTTCTACAACCCAGAAAGTCAAGCCATTGCACAGTTGGGAGTCCATGACAGGGGCAGATTTTGAAAAGCAGGTTGGGTCCTTTGCTTGCATGCAAGGCTAGATGTCTTATCTCATCCACAGCATGGGACAGAGAAGAGAGATGACATGTCTTTGTCAGCTTCAGCAGTGTTTTTCTCTGTTTGATTCTGGTACTGCACTGGCTGACTTTGAAAGGGAGATGGGAACTACTTCCTACATCATAAGACTCCCATAGTACAGGATATCCAACAAGCAGACTTGAAAGAGTGTACTCCCAGTACACAAAGGCCTTCAGAAAGAAAATATCAAGAAAGGGAAATATTTGAAATATGCAATTTTAAATATTTTGAGAAGCAGCAAGGCTAAGAGTGTATGATTTGTGCATCAACTCCAACAATCTGATGGCTGCCTTGATTATTAAAGGTTTTATCCAGTCACAATTATTAGTAATTACGTCTTCTAAGACCAAAAAGGTATCTGTAAATACATCGTTACCTCATAAAGAAGTAAGGCTTCTATCCCTTATTAAATCATTTCACAGGCCTAGGAGTCCCTGGGGACCTTCACTGGGTAAGTGGCCTTAGCCAGCTTCTGGCCAGAACATGCCTCTGCAAACAAGCTACCCAAGAAACCAGCATACAACTAATTACAAATGCTGTTATCTACAGTCAGCATAGCAGATGCCATTCCATGAGATTTCGGGCAACACACTGAAGTCTGATCAAAAAATGCATTAGCAGGTCAATATGTCCTTATCAATAGTTAATATTATAGCATTAAACAGGCTTTTCAAAAAAAAAAGAAGAACCCACAAAATATATATGAGCTTAATACAATTGATAATATTTGAAGATTTCACATAAAGGAGTTTGCTAGAACTGCAGAACTTTGGATGCTAACTTAAAATATATTAATAACACACATTACAATAAAACTAACACAGCTATGCAGGCCTGCAGTAATTGCTGCTGAAATTGCAGATCTGACTTGCAGAATTTTTATTGTATGTCATACTACCCCGGTAGCAAATGCACCTCATCTTGAGAGGTGAGGTGAATCAATCAAAAAATCTCGTATTTGGCCTTAAGTTCGTTTTATTTCCAAAACTGTCTGCTCCTGAAAAGGACATCTTTCCAGCAAATCCACCATTGCATAGCATATTTAGTTCTCAAGCAAGGATGTGATGTGAAAGAGTTAGTGTCCTAAACCAGATACTCTGACCTGAACAAGGTTGCAGTATTAGGCATTGATCATAGACTAGATCTCCCTTTGGATATCTGAGACCTGGCCACACTTAGGAACAGCTGCACACTAAGAAGGACCTCAGGATCTCACAAGAACAAGATGAGCCTCCCCTGGTGATCTTTCAAACTGGTTTCCCCTAAAGAGCAGCCACAGCACACACATTAAATGCTCACACATTCCACCTACTGACAGGAGACAAAGACTCAAGACAATACAACAACCACATGAAGCAGAAAACAAACATCACATACAGCTTTCTCATGCCCTACATGCTTGATGGTTTTACATGGCTTTAACTTCTGCCAGCAGCACACTGCAGAGCCTGTCAGCAATGCAGCAGCTTGGTTCAGCTGCACACCCTGACAAATCTTTAACAAGGACTTGCAAGCAAGAGGCTGCATTGTGGGAAAAGGAGTTGACAGCCTCACTTGAGTCACCCACAGAAAGCCATCTGCCTTCCAGGGATTGCATGAGACAGCAGCTGGCAGCATCAGAACTTTTTCTCCCCTACCTGAAACAAACATAGATCTCTCTTACTATTTTTCCTGTTTTCCCCACAAACTATTCCTTCTCCACATGCTGCAGAGCAGGTTTGTTTTCCCCACAGCTAGATGAACTCACTTGAACAGGGAACCAAATTCCACCACCACGCTGTGCTAACTGCTCCTCTGGCTCTAGGGAGGAATGTGCACCTTCCACATAAACAATCTGAAACTACTTTTAATCTAGTTTTACTTGGATTCTTCGGCATCCTATGACAATTACAAAGAACTCCGCATCACCATCAGATCAGGTAAATAACTACTCAGACATTCATAAAAGTGCCCCAGATGTGGCAATGCCTGCATTACAATGCAGTCATTGCAGGAAAACCACAAGGTAGGCATCCTCTGAGTGATATGGAAGGTATTGCTCCTTTTACCACCCTTTTCCTGGGTAAGTCTCTTAACCAGCTCTATTTCATTATATGCAGACTGAAATTTGTGCACAAAAATTAGTAGGTCATAGAAATGAGAAGCTAATTCATGGAAATGCATGTGCTGAACACAGTTCACTTTTCTCTTTTTAGCACATTCTGTATGGAGCAGAGGGATAACCTCATTACTGAAAAGAAACAAGATAAACTGATTTAATATTTCATAGCTGTAGTTACAGTAAACGTGATGTTAGTTGGGAGATAGGAATTGAGTGCAGCCAATGACACTCCGGGGTATTTTTGCAGATGGGCAGTTTGCAGTTCTATTTTTACCACCTTTGGGGGCTACAGTTCAATCGGTGGAGTAGCTCATCTGCATCGCTCAGACACGTCTCTGTGACGCCATTCTGGGTGAGCACCACAAAGGACTACTCTGATCACGTACGGCTGCAGGCTGCGTAGGTCTCTGAGCAAAGAAAGGCAGAGGAGGATTTCTGCCTGTCAGCAATAGAAAAAAAGACCCTAGAGCTGGATTAAGCATCTGGAAAATTACTGCAGCCTCACAGCTTTCGCTCTCTGCTACCCGCGATGAGTCATCACCGGTTGCCGCGGCAACAGCTATTTTCCTCCTCCGGCGTCTGATCAATTCTGTCTGTGCGAAGGTCCCCTGAAAGCAGGAGCTGCACATATAATGCAACAAAGTCGCAGAAACTCCTATCAAAGAGTATTTGCATATTGAATGTGCTAGCCCCGGGATTTACAGAGGGAGAAATAAAACAGTTGGGGCAGAAGGACAGAGACAGCAAACACTCGGTTTGATTTAACTTTCATACCGCTTCCAGACAGGCGTGGTTAACAAATTACCCTGCTACCATTTTCCACTAAGCAATAGCTATAAATAAAACAATATTCTCTCCCAGACATTAACCTGCAATGTTCATCATCACTGTCAGGTTCTCCATAATTTAAACTCACGCTCTGAAGTGGGGGCTGGCACAGCCCAGTGCACAGATGTGAGAGCTGGCCAAAGCATTAAAGCTTCTTCACCCAACCTCTCCCCTCCAGCCTTGATAAAATGACCCTAGGCACGGCAGCTCATCTTGGCAATACCCTGTTCACCACTTCTTACATGCAAAGACAGGGTTGCAGACAGCTTGAAGCTTTGTAGCTAAGCAATACTCAAGTCCTCAGCACCCATCAGTTAACCCTTCTCTACCAAACTTCTGGGTTAAATGGGGTGGATGTTAGGTTACCTCTGCTGAAACATGGAAATCCAAGTACTTGTCAGCTCTGTGGGTATCACAGAGCTCACTTATTGCCGATAAAGTTTGTCTGATATCCTTTGTTTTCGACTCTTCTTTTTTAATTAACTTATTTCCTGAGGCAGCTTAAAATGGCTGCTGGTAAGAGTCTGATGCTGCCGGGTCAATGCAGTGAATGGCCCCTGCCATCCACTTGTCCGAGATTATCTACCGGAATGTGAAAGCTACTGATAAGGCAAACCTCCCAGTGAGACAAAAAAAAAAGGGAAAGTCAGCCAGGGCAGCATTTCTGTTGCAAGCAGAGACAAGGCTAATGCTTGCCATGCTGATTTATAATGTTGATCCTCGACTAGTGTGCTCAGATCCTAGACACACTTGAACCTTAGAACATCAGGCCTTAGAACTTCCCATTACAGCTCTCATTTCTGTTATCTATTTACATCAGCTTGAGGTGCTGCTCTTCAGAGCCATTCAAGGACTGAATGGAGAACACAGACTTTTGGGGCCTCCCCCCTAGACACTTTTTTTACTCTGTTCCTGAGATGGGAAGGAGAGAAGACACATAGGCATATAAAGGCCTGAATGACTTACAAATCACTTACCTGCCAGGTTTTCTTCCAAGCATATTATCTGAAGAAAGGACCTGCACCCAAGTGCAAGTAAGTTCTCTAAGACAGGAACTTCTGCACTGGCGGGACAGGCTAATTTAGCTTCACATTGCCATCAGATTGCTGCTGTGCTCTAAGACATAAAAGGCTTTCTCTCTCCATAACCCCCTCCCCACCCCGCTTTTTTTCAAGGTTTTTGAAGCAATCCAGTAGCTATTCCTGCCTATTTAGAATAAGGCAGTTTGCCTCAGTTTACGTCCCAGACTGGCCTTCATCTTCAAAGCAGCAGCTTAGGTACAATGTTCAGGCATTTGTTTGTGAAAGGGTAGATGGGGGGAGCTGCTCTTTTCTCCTATGAAGTTTTATTGGAGGAAGTCATATTCTTTCAACTTCTGTTCTTTATGTGTGGATATCACATCACTGTATAAGAACAAGATCATGACTCATTTATTTAAAATTGCTTTTGAAGCTACGGCTTCTCTACACAAAAAATCTTTGCTATCATCCTTCAAAAAAGTTTGCTGTTTTAACCATGCAGACTGTGACTTTTTTGCTGATGACCTCTTAACTGTTAAGACTCTCACAGGAACAACATTCTGTTTCTTTCCTTCTCCGCATCATGCAGTAATCAAATTATGAAAACAAGTCACAGAGAGCAGCAAGACAGCGAACAACATAAAGGATTAAAATTTCTGCAATCCCACCAGGAAAATGCTTTCAGCAAAGCATTCCAGCCCATTTTATACCTAAGCTCAGTGACAGTTACAAAACAAAAACCAACCAAACTGCTCTGAGGTCTCCCACCAGCAGAGCATAAGGAATATACTGCTGAAAGTCAAGGAAAGCAGCCTCATTTATACAGAGCCATGGCCCAAGCTGGCCCTACAAACATCAGAGAAGCCACGAAGGTGAAAAATGTCCCCCAAGGGTCCTGTCAGATAGTATCTGCGGGTCTGGGAGGATGAACATGTGAAAAGGTGTTTGTGATATGGGACAGGCTGAGTGTTCCTGAGCTAGAGTAGTTATTGGAGAGTGGGAACGGCAGCAGACCCTCAAGCCACTCAGGAAGGAGATCATGGCAAAAAGAAAACAGAAGTGACTGGGAAAACCTTGCAAAACATGAAACATAATTCAGTCTTTCACATCCAGCACTTTGACATAAACGGCAGAAGAGACAGCATGAGCTTCTGGGCGTTTTTGATCACATATGAAGGCACTGGACTATTTCGCTGACCATGCAAATTATAGACCCAATGTGACTTTTTAGATCAAACTCCAACGTATGACAGCCATAAGGCTCCCCTAGAAAGGGGAATTTTCCAGCAGGACTACACTAGCATGGTTTTATTACTGTGCACATAAACTTCATCTCCAGTACAGACACCTTTTTCTGGCGTCACTTACATCACTTTGAACATTCACACAGTGAATCACAGGAAGACCAGCACAAATTCTAGCACACTAATTAGAGTGCTGCTGTCCTGTTCTCTTCCAGGGTTGGAGGGAATAGAGAGGAGGGAAGAATATGGACTTTCCACTCATACTAGAACTAACTCTACCTGTCAACAGTAGTTTCTTATTTGTGATAAGATGTCCGAGAGGGACAGAGTGAGTGCTGGCTCCCTTCCTGAATTCATCAGGCATTTTGCAATTCACCCAAATCTCATTTCATGGTTTAAATTTCCTCAACATGTTGACAGATAATTCCAGGCCTTAGGGCAGAACTGAAGGAAGACTGCGAAGCTGAAGTCTCAAAGACTGAGCCTTGCGCAATGACATGGTTTCACCAGTGAGAAGCTTTCCTTATCATCTTCATTATCTTACTGATTTCTAGAATGAAGCTGAATTCTTTTGTCTCAGATGAGCAAAGTGGGGAGAAATACTTTAGTTTCCTGTAGCATAGGTGAAAAAATATTGGTTCTTTCCACTCAGTACTCAACAGTATGAGGAGATCCATCAGCTGATGCTCTACTTTTGAAGCAGCCACAAGCAAATTACCACAACAGGTTTTCTGACCTGGTCAAAGTTCAGAAGGTTTTGCAGAACAGGCTGGCTGCATCATAGATTTGCTTGAAAGGTAATCCCTATCTGTTTCAATCTGTCCAGAATAGCATTTGGCTCAAATATGGAGTGAGTAAGTTTAAGAACTACGTTGTAAAACTACATCCTGACCCAAATGCACCTCCAAAATGTATGTATTCTTCGACAATGGTCACAGAGGAGCTCCACAGGCTTACACTGCCCATGTTTGCAAAGAAGCACCACTATCAGTCACTTCTCAGACACCAAATCACTTTCAGGCAGTTGAGTTATCGCAATTATTTCACACCAACGGCAGACAAGCATTTTCCTGAATCATCTAAAACAGATAAGAACACTGCTTTACCACAAAAAATGAGATCAGGTTAAGTTTGAGATATCCATCATAAGGAGATACAGGGGGGATGTAAAATTCTTCAAGCAAAATCTGCTGGTGCCAAAAGTTTGCGGAAGATCAATGATTCATAAAAATAGAATAATATCTAATGTCATACAGCAGTTGCCATATTTGGAACTTCTGAAAGCCCTGTACCAAGTCATCAGGCAAAATATGGTCATTTAAGGTGCATTAATGTGACACCACATGCACAGTACAAGAGTAGGTATCTTAAGACACCATCAATAAATCCAGAAGAAATTATCATTTTCTATATTAAATAAACATCTTTTGTGTGAGAAAGGATGAAATAGCAGTAAGAAGATGGGTTATTAAAAGACTTTTTAAAAATCCAGGCCTATAACTCCTGAAATCCAAAGCTACTGCCAGAAAAAAGATACTTCCTATAAACAGAAGGATATATGAGTTAATTAATTCTGAAAATAGAAGATATTTTGAAAAAACAGACCTCTCAAGCTCCAGAGCTGCCACATGAATAGAAGTAACAAACATCTTTTCATATTAAAAGGAAAAAAAGCCTAAAAAAACCAGCAACACATCCAGAAAAAAAGACAAAATAAACCTTTTTTTCATCCCAAGAAGATTATTTAGGGACAGAGTTAGTGCATACACACCAGAAAATAAAATTGAATGTAAATACAATTAAATTAATCTCACTCAATTTGATTTGATAATGAAGACCAAAACACAAATAAACACACAGGCCATTTGAATAATGCATGCTGTTCTTCTACTACAGAGAGAATATTAATACATGTAAGATTTAAAATGTTATTTGTAGATGGCTGCTAAAAATAGAACAAGTTGTTTTCAAGAAGCCTAACTGGGAGAAGAAATTAAGATGTTTAGATTCTTAAGCAATGCTTCAATTTATTATTTTTCACTATCACTGGACTTGTGCAAAAACCATCCCAAAGATTCTGACAACTTGGCCCCCATGTGGACCACATCACTGTAGATTCTCAATAGTTTTTGGTTAGTGGTTATTGGCAAGGAAAGGAGGATTTTTAACATATCTGAAGTGTGCCAAATTCTCATAGCCCTTGGACTTTTTGCTAAGACTGTCAATATGAAGACAAAGGAAAGCCTGGGGACTTACCCACTACTGGACTTGTATACCCACATTTTCTGTGTGGATCACAGAAGAGCCCAAACCCTCTGAAAGCTCTGTTATCCCCTCACCAATCTTCACAGCCATCTGGGCAAGGACTGAATATTTTTGCTTAACACACCTCAAGCGGTTAATCCCATTTTGCAGCTCTCTGCCACCGACACCACTCTCAGTCCAGGTTAATAATTTCAAACGTTAGCACCTACCAGTGAAAACTCAGCGCAGGGACAGTGCTGATGTGTAACCACAGCAACAGTTATTTATGAACTTGGACCCTCTTGCCTGCCAGGGGCCATTTTGAGAGCCTCTGCTCCCCTTCAGCCCACACACTATGGGGACACATACAGCTGCCTCAGAAGCTGATAAGTTGATATTAGCAGAGTGAAAAAAGCCAAACAAACACCACTAACTTAAGAGAATTATTGCCTGAAAATGTGAGGATGAGTCTATTTCCACCAAGGACATCTCTGGACATAAACCAGAAGGGATGACAGCAGTTGAGAATATTTAAAAGTAACCAAGAGCTAAAGAAGCTTAAGGAGCTTTAATGCCCAAGCACAGTACATTACACACTCAGCCAGCTCATCTACATCAGATCTGCAAAGCAGAATTGCACATGTTTCAGATATCAAGGCAGTACTACCAGCCACAACATTCTCCTTCTAACCAGCAAGGGCTTTGAGATGCACTAACTAGAAGCCTTATGTGGTTTTTAATTTTACTGTTTCTTGAGCAATCCAACACAAGGAAAGACATGGAGGAAAGCAAATCCCCACTGAAAACTCGGGGCATAAGGCAAGACCACAGCCCTCCCTCCTCTCAAGGATTCTGCAAGCTGGCCAAGAACATCAGGATATAGGTAGTAGGGCTTCCTGGAGGGTGTTTTTCTGTTTGGGGCAGATGGTGGGTTCCCTCTGCAGGCCAGAATAGACACATGATTTCCAGCTAGGAAAGGACTGGTCATGCTTAGGGATGACTCAGCTTCCCAAACCAGATATTGATAAGGCTCTTTGTGGATAGTAGTCTGTAAATTGCTTTACGATGCTCTAAAACGAAACACCCAAGTATAAATTATTCTAATTACTGGGATTTATGCCCTACAGGACAGGAACTAGCCCCCTGTCCTGTCAGAGGAGTAACTTTTAAAAGAAAAGCACAAAAAAATCTTAGCAAAATGCAGCAATCCTGCAGTCTATAAACAGACAAGTCATACCACACTACCTTCCTTTCATTTCTTGTGCCTCTACCCAGGACATTTGTATACCCCAGTGCTTGCTATTTTTAGTTACTGCTCGGGAACAAGTCTACCAAGTGGAATACATTATCCCTCCATTAAAAGCTGACACTTTATAAAAACAAATTTCCTAGGATTGTATAAATTATTCCCTTGATTGGCATGTCAAGACTTTTGCACTGATGATTTTCTGTGTCAGTCAGTTAGCTGTTTGATGTTAAGGTGAATCTTACCAGCATACTCGGCCCAGCCCTAGGGCTCAGGTTGAAGGCTGCTTAAAAGGCAGAAGCAGATGCAGACTGAGTTCTATAAGCAGCTTTCTGAGTCACAGTGTGCAGGAACTATGTCTATGCTTACAGTAAGAGACCTATAGAGCCCCACCACTTAAATATGCATCGTCGTCATCTCACAGGAAAGGAAGACCTTCACAAGCCCGTGATCCCATTTCCAGTAGCCACTGAACAGATCTACAGTGACGCATCAGAAACTGCCAGCAAACACTATGCTTGGCAAAAGACTAGAAAGGGATCTTGCAGGCTGATCCCTCATATCTTTTCTTGCCAGAACCTGCAATCATACAGTCATGTTTCACAGCCAACAATGGGTCTTCTTAATTTGCCTGACCTATTTTCAATATATTTATTTCTCCAAATTCCACAAAGAAGAGAGAAAAATCATGTGACAACAAGTGCCACAATTTCATTATGCACTATGGGAACCAGCAGGCTTTTAAAAACCCAACCAAAAAACCCCACACAAAGTTTTAGGGCATTTCCTCCAATTACATTTCAATAAATAGCAATAATCTTTCCCTGTTCATCTTTAGCATATAATTTATAGCATTCTCCCATATCCCACCCCAGCCCCTTCTCTTCCAGGGTGAAGAGTCAAACTAATTATGCCCTCTTCTACATTTTTTTCAGGCTCTTCTACAAACTTCCTAAGACAGTTATTAGAACTGGCTACAGTGTTCAAGAGGTGGGTCACACCACTGACTTACACAGCCTCAGGGCAGATGTTTGACTACTTTTCTCTACAATTCCTAACTTTAACTTCTGTGTGCTCACCAGACAGCCTATGAAATATCCACAAAACCCCCAAGATCCTTCCTAAATCGTAGCAAATTACACCCCATTTCTATCTATATCTATTCAGGCTAATATTTTTTCTACCCAGACGTATTCATAAATTTCACATATCAGTTTCCTCTTGTAATATCATCTGTAACAGATCCAGGTCAGCAATATAGACAGACACTTGTCCTCTAACAGCTTGATCAAGACCCAGTGCATTCATCACATCAGCTAACAGAAAGCAGCCAGAAATTGATGTCATGTTTTAGCCTGGCTGGGCACTGGACAACCTGCTAAGCTCACATCTTATTCATTCCACCTCACTTATTTCCTCTGTATGGACAGTGTGATTTAGGAAATACTTTTGTCACAGCAGTGCACTGCAGAGAGTTTGGATCTCTTCATTCTCCCACTTCAGGTGCATGCAAGGAAAAAATCCAATTAAAAAATAAATACCAAAATAATTTATACACCTTCCAACCCCAAAGTGCTCAGTGAGGGCCATTGGCTATATTCATTCTACTCCACTGCACTCAAACACACCTAAACCCATAGCGGGAAAAGTATGATAGATGCCACAGAAGCCTCAATTTAAATCAAGTACTACAGCTCTGAAGCTCCCCACCCCCTAGTAGTAGTAAGCTGAAAGCATACACACAGATGCTTAAAACAGGAGCCTATCACAGCTTTCAGAGTCACTGAACATCCCTGCAAAACTGTTTCTTCTTGCATCCTCCCAGCTCTCTCTCCAGCATCTTTCTGTCCCATGCGAGTCATTAAATAGCCATCTAACACCATCTGCTGGATTGGGAAGAAAAAAAATTGTATCAGCAGCTCACTGCCAGGCAGAAAATGAAAAATTACCACCCCAAACATTAAGGTGCCTATGGCTCAGCTTTGAATTGGTCCTTCCCCCTCACCCACACTATTTTTACTTTCTTTCTTCTTCCTGAAAGGCAAATCTGGGCTGCTGGCACTAACAGGCAATCACAGACAAAAAGTCCCCTGCTCTGGAGGAGCAAATTTTACAGGGGGCTGTGCCATGCAGTGACAATTTGAGATCACTGACCTGTGCACCAGCTTTACCCCTTCCTGATTAAAGAAAATACCAGAAAATAAACCAATAAAAACATACAGCTATCCTGTAAACAAAGCTTCTGCAAAGTCAGGATAGAATTCTCCAGGAGTGTAGAAATGAGCTGGCTTTCTGCTGAAAATCTGGGACCTCAGCATGAGTCAGAAGCTGGGGATGCGGAGCCTATGCAGCAGGAGGGAGCAGCCATTACACATTCAGACATTAGCTCAGACATCAGCCCTTGGTTTTTAACATCCTGTACAAAGGCCAAAGTGCCAGTTCTCACCACCATGCAAACGTGTGCTTTTCAAAGACTGGCAGGGATATTTTTAAAATCCAATTAGGCAGCTGCCACTGCTCTCGGATACAAGATGATAGCTTTTAATTAGTTATTTGTGGCAGGAGACTGCATCCCCTTTCTTGCTTCTTCAGGTCAAACTGATTTCACACATCACCTGGTCCCTCACAACATGGGATGCGATGGTTAAGCTTTTCATATTACCAAGGTGAGCACTGGCTGAAATTACATCAGGTAGAAAGCACACTGTGGAAGCTGTTTCCTACTTCCCACTCCTTTTCTTCCCCCTCTGTTTTCCTGCTTCCATACCGAAATTAGGGATGAATCACATGTTCAACAGTCAGATATCTGATTTTATGTAAGGTCCTGATTAAGTCAGTTAGACATTGGGTGAAAGGACAAGTTTTCTATTGACTCCTATAGATATTGTATATTCTATAGCTATTACGTCATTGCAAGTACTACCAGAATTTCACCCTGTATAGCTAACAGTGCGGCTGCTCCCTTATTCAAGGTTTTCCTCTGCTCCAGCTTTCTTGGAAGCACCTGTCATTTAGCAAAACCTCACAGCAGTAAGCAGGCTGGTTTAGATAATACTGTAAAAGCTACAAGGAGTCCTAAATCAGAGGTTCCCCTCAGCAGCAAGGGGAAATAAAGGTCATTCCTCATGCATCAGTGCTGCCCAAAATGGAAGCTTACCTTCTGTGAGAGAGGCACACATGATCATGGGGTGAATCTGAAGTATTCCCAGAAAAAAAAGGGTAGTTTTTGTGGCACTACACAAGACACTAGTAAGAATGACTCTGAAATACTGCAGACAGCTCTGCTCACCAAGTTCAGGATGGATGAATTTGAACTGAGTCAGCACAGAAAAGAGCACTAGGATGAACACAGCAACAGAAAAACAAAACACTTCAGAGTGGGGTGAAATAAAAGGAAATCTTTCCTTGGTTGACCAGCAAAGTTAATGCTGGGATTGCAGTTACAGAACACGTTTAATCTGATCTGACAGCAGCTGCCCACCAGAAAGGAGCCCCACTTGCCCCAGTCCCACAGTCCCCCGGCATTAAGCAAGGGAGATCACAAGTCCACACAGCTTACTCTGCTACTGTGGCATGGAGGAGTTGGACAAAGGGAGCAGCAGGAGCGTGCATCTTAGGGTAAAGCAAGCATCTTATCCTTCAGCAGAAGAAAGATGAAATGACACATGTAAAACTGTCTTCAGAAAGCAATTTGTGAAGTGGTGCCAAGCAGAGCATTTAAAAAAAAAAAAACACAACCAAAAACCCCAAAACCACATTAAAAAAGTGAAAGAAGAAATCAATAATTTCAGCAAAAGGACAGCACCAGTCCAAGAACTAATATTTATAAATTAACCATAAACACATTTAGAGCTGGAAATAAGCTTTATAAATGTCAATCTTCTCCATGGCCTACTGGGTCCTAAGCCTCAATTAATATTAGAAGAAATCTTGATTAGTTTATAAAATGAATTATGTTTTCCTTCCAGTGGCAGGGGAATAGAGCATGCTCCTGGAGCTCCCTGCCCTTTCTATGAAATTCCTGGCTTGCTTCTCTATTTATATCAACCCTTCTAACAGAATAATTATTGAATGCATTAAAAGGCTCCAGAAATGAGATTTCTTGTTATTAGCAATGTAAAAAGCAAAACAAAACAAAGGCAAACAAAAAAACCCGCTCAAGGTGACTCAAACCAAAGATTTGAACAAATCTTGACAAAACATTTTATTGCAAGCTAACAGCGTCGAAAAGAAGCAACATGTCTCTTTTGGACACTAGACTTTTCAGGGCAAAATTAATTCAATTGACCAGCATATGTTACAGAAAGTGATTTTTTTGCCTGGGTAGAGAGGAACTTCTATAAGAGGAGACAGCAAGGACCTGAGGACATTCAAACACATCAGACAGAGAACGCATCCTGTTTCCTGTTTCAGATAAGTCTGCCAGCTACTGTTAGGGGAAGGGTTGCAGATTATCCATAGGCACACATGGAGACACATGCACACAGCTTGTACTAGGGCTAAAATTGATTGCTCTGGAGATTTTCAAAGGAAAACGCTCAGCTGGTGAAACCCTTTCCACTGCAGTGGAATTTCATAGTCACTGAAAGGCTGCCTCAGAACAATTTAGTTCCCCAATTTCCACCCCACAATCAGCTCAGCCCTCCTACAGTCACGTCAAACAGAGCAGGACTTCACACTCACACCTACCTTGGTTCAGCTGCCACACGTCTGCTCTGACAGTGCCTTACTCCTCTGGACAAGAGGCAGATTCTGCACTTTCTGTATTTCATACTGCCCTCAGGAACAACTAAAGAATAGAAGAGACCATTAGACATGCAGAGATACAGCATTCAAAGAGCAAAGTCATAACTGTCTGCAATGGCATATATAAACAAAAGGAAGGCAGTCTTTTTTTCAAAAGTTTTTGGTTTGTTGATTTGGATTTTTTGTTGAGTTTTTGTTCGTTTGTTTTGTAATGGTGGTTGGTTTGTTTGTTTTTTTCCTGGACCAAGGATTAGCTCTATAGAAAATTACTTTATTAAATAATTTTGAAACTCTTTTCACTGACTTTACTGGGAGAAAAAAAGGAAACTTCATGCAAAAGTACTTTTAGATATGCATATAAACTTCAGTCTTTCTTTCAAGTTGGCCCACCTATAGTTTCTAAAACAGTTTTTCCAAAAAATCTCTTAAAATTCATGGATTTTTGTCCTTCCTGATTAGAGTGTGTAGCTCCTTGAAAAAATAATCAACTCTTTAGAAGTACAATCCCACTTTATTCTTCCCAGATCACACAGTTCTAACAGACCTAACATTTGTTAATATATTTCCTGTCCCAAAAGAATTATCTGGAAGACTCCAAATTCCAAATTGACAGAGCGTGTAAGACAAATCTGTAAAGAAATTATGCCAAAGATGTCTGTTTAAGGAGCTCGGTATACTCAAAACACGTTTCTATCGTTTCATTTTTTAAGCCATTACATTTTTAAGCCAATCCTGAATTCCAAAGTGGAAGCCAGTTTAAGCTGGAATAGTACCATTCAGCCCCTCTTCTGAACATTTTAAGCAACACTGACCTCTCCAAAACAATTAAATTATACCAATGAATACAGACCTTTTCCCAAAAGAAAATTTTTATTTTGACAAAACCAGTACTTCACAGTAATAGCAAAAACATATACTGGCCAGGAAAAGTCATCACCTTTCTGCATACACACTGAATTTGCCACGTTATCAATAAATGCAAATTTAAGACACTGGAGTTATTTATCATTACATTTGTGGCTAAAAGTGCAGTTTTTCCCAAAAGCATTGAGAAAACAAAGAAAAAGCACAGGGAGAGAAAAAACACTGCTAACTTTCAGAAGGTTTCACAGCCTGAAGAGGCAGTTCAAACAAGTAGAGGCAAAACAGAGGTGTTAAACAGGTTTATACCTCTTTCTCCTGCGCTTCCCTAGAGCCCTGGCTCTGGGAGCACCAACACTCCACAGGTGCTACTGTCTAAGTGAGGAACAACCTCTTTAGCAAGCAAAGTATAGATCTGAACAGTAAAACAGCACCTTCCTAGGATGACCCTCTCTTGGGCTTCTCAGCAGCATCTAAAACAGAAGCCTTCACCCAACACCCCATGAATAAGGGACATTTTAAGTGTGTCACCCTTCTGCAGGTTCAAGTGTTACACCCATAACAGAGACAAAGCCATACACATTTGAAACTGGTCAGGACATGATCAAGACTGCCCTGCTGAACTCCTCATTCACCAGCAGGGATTACATAAAAGTGAGACAGAAATTAAACTGCTACAAACCTGCCGGGGGCAGCAGAAGCAGAAGATGGGGAAGTAAGGGCTGCCCCAGTGCAGGCAGAGCTCTCGGTAGAAGGGCACAAATCCACCACGGCTGAGCCCAGCAGGCAGGGCAGGACTCCTGAAGGAAAACACATCCTACCAACAGGCCAGGGTTGCAGCAGGTCCAGGAAAGTTAAACACTAGCGCAAGAAAAGAATCAGAGCACATACTCCCTAAAATAGCCCAAACAAGAAGGAATGCCCTCAGGCTGAGCTTAATTAAATAGGGCTCCAGGAGTGTGAGTGGAGGCTCCAGGTGAGGCTGGTCAGGACAATTAAGGCTTATTAGTGAACCCAGGGATCTGACAAAACAAAAGGTTACAGTATATTTTGTGGTTTAAATGATGTGATTTGTAAACGTCTCGTCACCAGAAGTTATGGGTTTGTATTTTGTATTTTACCACATTTTCTCTGAAAAGCAATCTAATAGTAAAACCCAGTGAGTACAGACTACAGCAGCCAGCAAGCACACTGTTCTTGTGGAATTTCATTCTTTACTCCTTTGCTAGGGATGATGTGCCAGCTACACCCACAGAGATCACAGTGGCATGGGTACATGAACTCCAGACCCAACCATCCTCACAGTGTTTGGTATTCCTGGTGATGACACCCTGTGCAATCCACAAAGCCCACAGTCTGTCCTGGTCCAGGTCGGCATCTGACCTCAGTATGAGGTTTATCACAAAAGTAAAGGTGAAGTGAATTACATGGAAGCTCCCTTGATTTTTCCCAGAGCAACCTAAAATGACAGAAGACAGATTTACCTCAATTTCACTGCGAATGTACAGCCTGGCAAACAGATTTCTAAAACAGATTTCTAAAACAGATTTCTAAAACATGCCACCACAGCAGTTTATTTGGACAGACTGCTTCCTTCTCAGAGTCAAGTTGTGTTTTAGGAACAGCAATGGTGTCTTGTTCAGAGCTCATCTCAAAGATTTTAGAGTACCAGGACCACAGTGCTACTGATTCTGCCTCTGCTGGTGATACACATGTAAGCACTCAAGGATAAGTAATTTTTACATGTAAGACTACACCAAAAGGCCCCAAAAAGACAAGGCCTCATTTTGCCAGTGCTGTATGTATGTGCAGTATGAGGAAATCCTACCTCACAGATCTTCTACTACAGAGGTTGAGAGGAAGGCAAAATGCCCAGTTTTCAGATAAGAAACAGAGATTTTTTTGATGCAACATTGCCCCTGAGACAATGAAAAGATGCTCAGGCACCTGACCTATCAGGCTGTAAGTGATTTACAAAAAGTCCTACAGAAGGTCTATGGAAACTATAGGGTTTCAGTCCAGATAATTCACATCCTCCTCTAGTTCCATTAATTCTTCATTTTAAAAACAAGCATGTCCTTCAACTCACCATAAAAATCACTCATCATTTATGTTTTGATAACTTCTCAAAATGAGATACTTTCAAAGCACATAGCAAGCATTAGTATCTCCGTGGTAGGGGCTGTTATTTATTTTTGCTTTAGGCCTACCAGACTATGACACACAACAACTACAACCATTAGGCAGAAACTGTGGTTTTGTATCAGTGTGTTAAACTTAGAAGGATTATTTTTGACCCACAGACTTGTATAACCAGTATATATGGCTAAAATATAAAAATGGTTAAATACTAGCAGTTGTTACCGTGCTCATTCTAAGAGCAAACAGAAACACAGAACCCAGATGAGCTGTGCAGAGGATCTGCCCAAGGATGAGAACCCAGAACCAGCTTCACTGCAAAACCACACCTGAGTGCTGAACCAAGCACCCGATGTGGCACCTCGGTGCGGACAAGGAGTAGCACTTAAGCTTAAACTGACGGGGCCAGGGGTGTCTGTGTTGGTGGGCACCCAGGGCTGGCTCCCCAGGAGACATCTGGGCTGGCACTGGAGAACTCAGGAAGGTGCTGTTTACCTGCCCTCGGGTTTTCTGCCTATCTGGAAGCACAGGGATGTTCCATGAAGATTCCGCAGTCTAGGAAGAGAGCACCTGAAGCCCTTGTGTTGGCCTGAGTGAGGTGCGTGGGCTGGGGCAGCCCATGTCCCTAAAAGATAGAGTGAAGCACAGGAGAAGTGACATTCTGGGATGAGGCCCCGCGGGCTGCTGAGGGCAGGCACCAGCCTTCCTGAGGGGAAGGCTGCCGCAGGGAGCTCTCTGGGGAGCCGTGGGCCCTGAGGGAAAACCTGCTCCACGTTTCCCTGGGCACAGACAGAGGCGCTTTCTTGCCTTCCTGGGAGACGCCGTGCCCCAGTGCCAGGAGATTAAAGCCCGAGGGGAAAGCCCGAGGCAAAAGGCACCATCCTCAGGCCGGCGGGAGAGGGCGGGAAAGCTGAGGGAAGGATTTGAGGGCAGCATCCCTGCCGGCCTGTCCTATCCCGAACACCGAGCCCTGTCACAGCTGCACAGCACGGGGCAGCACCTGCGGCATCGGAAGCAACCAGGTTGTCTTAACTTTGGGGTTTTTTACCCTATAGATCTTCTGCTTTTATTAACAACTTCCCTCCATTTCTTTTTTAATGCAGTTCAATGAGGTGTTGCACAAACCACCCCACATCTTCTCATTTAGTAGCTGGGTGCAGTGCTAAAGCCCTGTAGAAATTGAAAACAAAAGGCTCCTTCCTCTAAAAACATGGAGATTTGCATGGATGTGTGTTCCCAAGCCCTGGCCCTCGGGCTGTCCCAGGGAAAGGCCTGAGGGGTGCCAGCCATGCACCCAGCATTGCTTCTGGCAGGACAAAAACCCACCGTGTGGGCTTCGTGATCAAATTAAGCTAAGAATTATGAACTGTCATTAATACCAAGTAGTATGACTACCCCGGAGACCTCAAAAGAGCTATGCCAGTCTCTTAGTGTATTTCTTTTCTACAAAGTCACGCAGTGATTTTGTCGAAATACGTAAAAGCTGGGGAGAGGGCTGGTTGCTCTCCTGTCATGCTGCCATTCCAGTGACTGCTCACAGCAACCAGTGAAATATTCATTCAGAAATTATCATTGTGTGTATTTCAATGGCAGGCAGAAATCTGCTGAGAAAGGAGTGCACTATAGGTGCAAAATAAAATCCGCAGTAATGGTTTATTGGGAGGGGAGCTGTTTTATACACAGTTTAAGAGATTCTGCCTCCCACAGGAGCGCAGTGCAGCCAGCATTCCAGCCTGCCACTGTGCTGTAGGAAAGTCCATTGCCCTGGGAAAGGAGATCTGTGAAGCTAAAACAGTAGTTTTTCTTGTGAACAAGTAGCAAAAGCTTTCTCTGGTGCTTCCACTGCTTAGAAGTAATCTGTCTAAGCCAGATATCAGTTCCCAAATCCTTTACCGAAGCGGCAAAATCATAGAACAAAATCACAGATCTCAAGTTGGAAGGAACCCATAAGGATCGAGTCCAATTCCCTGTTCCTTGTAGGACTCCCCAGGACCAAACCCAAGATCACCATACTCCCAGTAGTCCTCAAGCCCAGGGCTTTGCACTACAAATACCTTGTACTGAGATGGGGCCAAGAGCAGGGAGTAAACCGAGGGTATTTTTATCCTGCTGTGTCATTTCTCAAGCTTGGGCTAAATCAATTTGTCTGCAATGACAAAAACTTAGCTTGATTCTGAGATTTCAGAACTTTTAGCCTCCTGTGACATGAGTCATGGCTGCTTTTACAGTGATAAGAAAGAAAACTTACTTTGCCTGTTCATTTTCATAATTTTTAGTTATTTCAATCCTATGGGACAATCAGGAAAGCTAATTAGATGTTCTCCTAGATTGTTTATTAGTGGAATAAAAATGCAGCTTGAGTAACACCTTATAATCACTCTTTAATTACTGTAATACAGTATATGGGATAAGAAATTATCTAACTCATTGACCATGAAGGAACTATTGATTTGCCTGGAACACATAGAAGTCACCACTTGCCTGCTTTTTAGCATCTTGTATAGACTCTGTGTGCAGTGTGTCTGTGGGAAGCTGAACAGCCAGAAGAGGGTAGCATAAGTTAGTTAATAAACCTAATCTGTAAAGCAGAGCTATTTTTTGAGAGAAATACCTACTTACATTTCTTGCTGCAAGGCAGAGAAACATAACATTGAGAAACTCATCACCAAGCTTTTGTCAGAACGTGGGAAGGCAGATTTACAGTCAGAACTGACAAGGATTACACTGATAGCAGGATGCAGAGCTTTTTGCACTCTATTAACTCTTGTTTGGCCAATGCCTCTAATAATAAAAATGCACATCCATAGCAACTTCATTAGTTTGATCTTAGGGGATAGCAGCACAAGTCGGCAAAACAAGCAGTGTTACTGAGTACATTCTGGCACATGATCTTGCCTGCAGCAAATCTGAAAAGCCAGATGGGAAAGGGATGGAAATGCAGAACACTGAGAGCAACTTAAGGGGATGGTTCAGGGCCAGGTAATAGAATATCAAACAGAAGCCTGTTGAGTTCACCAGCCAGATGCATATTTGACAACCTGAATGAAAAGGCTCCTCTTGCTGCTGCCTCTAATGTCTACCCAAAATAAAATGTTGCTCCCAGAGTCTGTATACAATAAATGAGTATTCACAAAGGGAATGTTGCTGTATCTAGTGGAAGCAGAGACACCAACTTGCAGGAGCTTTGGAGAATCCTCTTCTATGCTGAGGATTGTCCCCTATCAATGCGCATGACTCTAAACAGACCTGAATTGCTTCTGGGCAGCTCATTATACAGGGACATACATGAGTTAGCTTGCAATGTTTTCTTTATAGAGATCAAACAGTAGCACTCTTCTCTGAGAATTTGACAGGGCTTGCCTGAGGAGATACATGAAAGGACAAGGAAGACTGGGGGATAGCTGTTATTTGCATCACAGTAGTGGTTAGAAATCCCAGACAGGATCAGGCCTTCACTGTGCTAAATGCTGTATGCTCACACAGGATGGCAAAAGCTGCAGCCTGAAAAAGGAAGCTGAAGCAGAAAAAGTGAGAAGGGAAGCAGGTGTGAAGACATGAAATACTATGCCCAGGAGCTTACACCCAGTAACTGGACAAGGAACAGAAAATTCCTTTTCTGTCAACTTGCTTCTGGCAGAGCTGCTTTAAATAGCTCAGAGATTGTTAGGTGAGAAAGATTCTATGTGTGTTTACACCTTGGAAAGGCACTGAGGAAATAATACACCATGTATTCATAGTTTATTTGTACTGTGTATCTGAAGCAAAGTGGAAATGCAAGCTGAATATTTTTTCTATAATTCTTTTCCCTCCACCCTTTCAAAAGTAGCACTGGAAACACTGGAACTTTCCATTTCAAAGACTGTAACATCAGACTCTATAAGCTAAACCAGCTGCCCTTCACCCTGCTGCTACAATGCAGCCACTTCTGCAGCCTGAGTGTGCCCAATATCCCCATGGCACACCAACAGCAAACAGCAGCTGGAGAAGGGCAGGGGACAGAGAATGCTGTATGCAGGTGGCATTAGGATGTCAGACTAATTTCATCCCCTGAGGGGTTTAGTTGCAGGTATTGTGAAAACCTTTATGTAAGAGATTTAGAAAGCCTTTCAAGTGGCGCTGTCCCTTCAAATGACCAGTTGCAAACTTGCTCACAATTTCCCCTGGACTTGGCTGTTTGCAACAGAAAGAACTTCTAAAGTAATATGCGAATATCCAGCTGCCACGTCTGCTTCACTCAGTCCCATGTCTCTGGCCCTTTTTTAATGTAATATAGAAGCAAAGCTAACTAAAACATTCTTTCTGGACGTCATCCTGAGTGACGCATACAAGTTACAGTAATAAACTGGTTCTCATAGTATTTCCTGCCTTTGCATTTTGGCTTAGCTGGCACACAGAAGGTACATTATGGGAAGTGATGAAGTCCTTTTCCTGCATATGTTCTGCTCTGCGCTGCTCTCCTCAGGGATCCTTTGCCATTTGTGTCAGTCTTTTTTGGCTGAGCTTCCCTTAGGAGCAGCCTGTCCATTAAAAGGAGTGTGAGGATGTCCACGCGGAGTCGGGCAGTCTGGCAAGAGTGCCTTCCCCTTGTGCTTCCATGCTGCTGGACACCATTCCCTGCAGAGGGATTTGCACTGATGATGCAGCAGGTAAGGGGACATTACCCCTTAAAAACATGCCTGGAGGGCTGCTGTTCACCTCGCTTCCTGGGCTGGCAACATTTACAGCACTGTTGCTCACTGTCCACAGGCAAGGATAGTGGCTGGAAAAAAAGCAGCACAGATTGAATGATTTATTTCAAAGCATTTAGCCCTGCATAAGGCTACCCACAGTAGTTAGTTTCATTATCTGTTAAAAGGCAGCTATTCAAGTCAAGTTACTAAACTAGATCAGCCATGAAGATCTTAACTGAAAGATCACCAGCAACCATGACACCTGGTGACCTTGGAGGGAGGTATGGAGAAAAATGTACGAATATATGTGAGGTTCCAAGATTTAAGGATCTTTTTTTGTGACTGCTTATAAGTTTTTAAGACTTGCAGCTGCTTTTCCTGGCGCCTAAGTTAGAGAAGAAATGTGCATTCATTTGGGGAAAAGTAGGGAAAATATTTGATAATTAATTTGAGTGGATAAATTTCATCCACTCCTAGAATAGGATCCTCGTTTCACAAAGGATAATAGTGAGAAATATATAGAGAAAAATAATTTGGTTTTTAAATGCTCATAGATTGTAGATACCAGAGTTCTCTGTGGCTGTTCCAAGATCCTGGTTTTCAGCAGTGCTGGGGGGAAATGAAGCTCCCATAGATTTAAGAGCAGAAGATAATTAACTTCTCAGAAAGATCTGTCCAGGAATATTGAATTGGGTGCTTAGGATATGTTTTAAATCCTGGGCATTGATACAAGTTTGGGACAAAGGGAAAGTCACCAGGGCAGTCCTACAAGCCTCAGTGCTCCTCATACCAGCAATTTTCATGTAATCTTACCTGGGTCCAGGGCTGGCACCTCCCTTTGTGTGTGGCACTGGGAGCAAATTAGTATGTGGAGAGGATGGCAAAGTCCAGCTGTCATGTCCTGAGAATACCTGAAGATTATTGCTGGAGCTCTCCAATAAATTAACTTTGGGGAGGAAAAAAAAAAGCAACAAACAAATCGTCAGTGACTATTGCAGAGACATTGCCTTAAGACAACAAAACATGGGCAGGCTTAAGGCAGCAATCTGATCGTGAGGTCCCCAGCCACAGGTAAAAGGACAAAATTCCCATGTTCATTTGGAGAGTAGCAAGGTGCCATTGCAATTCCAGGTGTGATATGTGAGAAGATATAGCATGGCAGACCTAGGATACGCATTTTTTCAAGTCTGACTAATAGTTTTTCATTAATAATTGACATATATCTGGCAACATTGTGATACAGATTTCCTTATCATTTGAGCTTAAATACTTAATAAAGTTTTATTAATATTGCCCCATTCTTGGAAATTTTCAAGGCCGGGTTGAAGGGGGCTTTGTGCAACCTGGTCTAGTGGAAGGTGTCCCTGTCGATGGCAGGAAGGTTGGAACAAGATGATTTTTAAGGTCCCTTTCCAGCTAAACCATTCTATGATAAATATTTCCATTAAACAGGAATTCTTGCTGAATTATAATTAGCAAGCATATTACTTTATCCTTACTCTTCTTTCTAATCAACTTCTTCAGATCAAAGTGGAATCAATTTCTGGATGTCTGCACCCAGATCTAGGAAGTGAAAAGTACTTCAAAGATGTTCTGGCAATACCAAAATACCTTTGTCTCACATCAGCTCCTACCACATTCTTGAGAGCTGCTTTGACTTGAGAGCTCAACTGCTCTCAGCGTCATGGCAGGACTTTGGAAGAAGGCCTGCAATGCTCTTTTTGTGTAACTGGAAGCTGTAGTTAAACAAGATCACACACTCTCGCTTATCATTAACAGTGCTCCAGCTCTTGGTACCTCTTGTTCTGCTGCCTCAGTCACACTGGGTGCGTGAAGGCTTCTGTGCAGGCTGTTCCAGACACTCACCATGCCCTTTCCTAGCCTCATCTCCTGCTTGTGCTACCCTAAGGCAAGGGGCAGGCAGGCAGCAAAGCAGTGCTGCAGGAGTACCTGCAGGGGAGTGATTCCTCTGCATGTAGGAGGGCGGGTAGGGAGCAGCCCGATGGCCTCGCAGCGCTGAGTATCTCTCGCAGCTGTGCGGAGCGGGCAGAGGCAAAGCTCCGCCGCCGTACTGGTAATTGGAGCTTCCCGAGGCACACGTTGGATCCGCGTTGGAAATCAACCAGCCGCCCACTTGGAGGGAAAAGAGAGAACAAAACTGTTAGTATTGCTGCGTTAAAATGCTACAATGCAATTAGGAAATAACCAGCCTTCTCGCAGAGTCAGCTGTCCCTCAGAAGTACCAAGCAGATTTGAAAACACTGGTTTGTGAAACAACTGACAAAAAAATAAAACCACCCCCACATCCACTCCCCAACCCACCAACCCTAAAAACAAGACCTGAAAGCAACCAGAAAATGTCACTAACGTTAAAGAACAAATTAAAGAAAAACTATCAATAAAACAAATGAAGCCTCTGCTCCCACTCAATTTTTTACCTGTTTATCACTGAAAGGTAATTTTATAGGTGACAAAAATATTCACAAACACAAAAAAAGTGCTGAGAAAGCCCTAAAATGTCACATAACATTTTGATTCTAGATTCCTTTTAATATTGAAAAACTGGATTGTAAGGAAAATGATCCCTCTGCAGAACCTCTCACAATATTTCCAACTGTGAGTCTCTTCAATCTTTTATTTTTTTAAAGAGCTCCTTTCTATGAACACAATTCAGGACTTAGTTAGTGACCAGTATGAGCCAGTTAAGCAAGTCCCAGGTTCCCAGTACCCATCATATCACATAAAACTTCCAGCTGACATGAATAAAAACCTTACAGTGAGAATATGTCATATGTTGACCTTCAGAGACTGTCTCTGGAGCATCCTTAGAATGGTTTCTGAAAAGCAAAATACTTAGTCGTAGATGTTTTCATTGAGAAATCACAAAAGTTATAACCAGAATTATTCAGTACAAAATTAGAGAAGTGAGTTAAAAAGGAGAGAAATCAATCTTTAACCATTTGCTAGGCAGCAGTAGACCTTCCTACATTCTGCCATAAAGGAAGCAGGAACTTATGTTTCATGACATACACAAAAATGTTCCTAAGTTTGTGCCATATTTGGGAGCTGAACCTTGAATTCTAAATCTACCTGTGAGCACCCTTCCTACTTGCAGGCAAGCTGAAGGCAGCATGCCCCCTTCCCCAGCTGGAAACATTTCAGGCTTTCTGTGTAGACAGAGATAAATCCTAGGATACCCAAGAGTATATTCACCCACTTCAGCACCTTTTTTAATAATTATATAGTCTCTCTATTAATATGAGCAGAGTGACTCTGGATTTAAGGCAGCAGAAACAACATTCAGTCATGTAATTTATCTTTCATATGGTGATGTCAGTATAAACCATATCAGCAACAAAAAGCTACGGGTTTAAAGAAAAAAATGAACTCACCTTTCCTTTGCATCCAGGAAGGCTTTGGCAAAGGGATTATACTTGATTTTGAGAGCTGTTATCTTGAGTTTACAGAAAACAAGGCATGTTAGTGAAGGCAATTTGAAATAGAAACTTAACCAAACATCTTCCAGAGTAATCTGAGTGGAAGTGCCTGGGTTTGCCTAAAATGTAACCCCACACATATTTTCCAGGGCTGGGTAGGAGACAGCTTTGCTTGTTGCAGAGTGCTGTGTACTGATCATTGCCACAGGCAAAATACCAGCTGAGGCAGTCTGGCATGAACTGGCCTGGCAAATCCTGTGGAATGGTGGACCCTTTCAAGAGAGTTTAAACACTGAATTCCTATCAAGTATGAATAAAATCTGCAGCAACTTTAGCTAAGGGATGTGGCATGGGAGTTAGCAATTCTTATAGTCCAAAGCATCCTCAAGTGCAGAAATTTTCCCAAGGAGTATTATGTTGTTCTGCAGTTGTATGTGTTATAGGGAACATGGAGAAGACAGGGTTATTATTATAACTATCAGTTATTGCTGGAGAAAGATATTGGGCTTGACCGTAGGGCTGTTTGGCTTTTTTTTTCAGTAAAGGATTGGGATTCTGGGACAGATGGGCCAGTCTGGAACAGCTGTGGAAGGATATTAAGCTAAACCTGGCTTAGTACTGGAGCCAGACACTAGATCAGTCAATGTTCTACTGCAGAGACCTGGCAGAGTATTAGACTGGATGGAATATTGCTCTGCATGAGACCAGTGGGGAAACGAGAAAAAGGCTTGCTGGTCTTGTAGTTAATCAGCTTCTAACAGATGTCCTCAGTGGTGGCCAGAGCACAGCGTGGCACCTGCCTACCTCTTCATTCTGATAGGCAGTCACGGCGATGAACTGGGTCTCAGGGAAGGAGCAGTTCATCACCATCCGGTGGGGACCTCCCACACGAACTATGTGTACCTGGGGCTCGTATTTGTGCAGGGAGTTCAGCATTATCTGCAGGAAACAAAACAGAGAGACAGCCCCCAGTGCCACTTTGGTACCTCACAGCCACCCTCTGGCTCGGTGACAGAGCAGGTGTCCCTGCTGAACCTCCCAGCCAGTGGCTACTGGAGCAGGAGGGCAGGTGCCTTCCTCCCTTTCCATAGCCACAGGGATGAACAGAAAGAGACTTCACTGGAGTATTTAAGGCTTTCAGTACAGCAACATCAGTATTTGTGTTAGCAGCTATGACACTCAAACCATTGGGCTCCCACTGCACTAGAGGCTGCTGAAACAGCTCAGGAGCACTCTCTGTCCTGCTTCTGCTGTCTGGAAGACTCAGAATCACCATCACAGAAAAGGTGCCGGGAGGAAGCTAAGGCAGTCACCCAGCCATCTCTCTGGGCAAGATGAAGAGTATTTAAACAGGCCTTGGCAGATCCTCTGACCTGTCACTAAAAGCTGTGAATAGTGTTGATTCCAGGAAGTCTATTCAGTTGTTTAATTGTCTCTAGCACAAGAAAAACATTATTTTTAAAAATCTGTACTTTGAAAAGTGATGTGTGTATATATATATAGCTATATAAAAGAAAGAACACAGCTATTAGCATAAAGCACTGATAATCATCAATTACTTTCTAATACCATCATAGAAGGGGAAGCTGGAGCACAGAGTGTGGACATGTTTTGCTTTAACACTTTGGTCAAGATTTCAAAAGAAAACAAAGGGAGCTTCAGTCATTTGTTATTTAGTGACTTTTGTTTGGCTTCTGTTTCTCATATGGCTTTTTCTCCCCACTATTTCTACCAATTTACGCTCCGTTGTGTGTGTATATATATATATACGGTGTTCCCTTGATTTTTCCCCAGGGACTCTTTCACCCTCCCAAGTTTCCTGTAGCTTTTTTCCCCCCATGCATATTTTACTGATGCTTTTGACTTTTCTGAGGTCCTGGGTACAAGACAAACATTTGCAAATTCAGATCCTGTTCTACGCTCTACAATAATTCTGGTGTCCTGCTTCCATGTACGACTTAGGAAAAGTCAGATCATCTTCCTGTTCTCCAGTCTGTAAAACCTGAGATAATTTCTTCCCTCGTTAGGGTACTAACCTTACTGAGGTACCTCACAAACCTAATGGAAATAACAGATAGAGAACAAATAGAAAGAATAACAGACAGAAAGAAATTGATTCTGGACTGACAAGTATCATCCACCATAGGAGTTTTGTACTAAACAAACAAGCAAATAAAAGGTCTTGTGCAATATTTTGCCTTTAGATGCATCATCAAAAATAAAATACGAAACAAAACTAATTTTCCTGTTTGCATTTTTAAGGGGTTCAAAGAGAAAGTCACTTATTTCTGGTACATATGGTTTCTTTCCAAAGGCCAAAGCTGATTCAATAGAATATTGATAATTATCATGATGCAGAAGCAGACATAGTAATTATTTCATTTAGGAGCAGCCTTTTATTCTGCCATCTGACTCCTGCCAACATTCCACTTACACCAAACATTGGGGAACACAACAAAAACCTAATACCCATGACCATTTTTCCCCCTTTTCTCTGAAGTCCTATGTAAAAATCCCCAGCAAACAAGACCAACTCTGAAAAGACCCCTGATGATTAAGTAAACCACAGTACTCTGTCTCTCTTAACATCAAGAAGTCCATTAAAATCTAAAAGTGCCAATTAAGGCCTGTTTATCCCTGTTTACATTTGGCCTTCAGAGAATAATTGGCATCTGTGGGTGAAGAGGCCTGTAAGGGCTTCTATAATTACATAAATGCACCCTTGATATTTCTTGATTGGTAGGTGCTTGCAATTGAAGCCAAGAGGTGATGTGGAAACATCAGGCCATACCTGCCCACTCCCATTGAGCTTGTTAGTAAGTTTGACTTTGCTGAAGGAAATGGCAGCTTTCATCCAATGGGCCCCAAAGTTGGGAGAGTCTGGGTGGATGTAGACACAGCTGTGGTTTGGTGGCTCTGGTTTCCCAGCTGGCACCCATTCTCCATTGACATACTTCCAGCGGTGGCCATCAGTAGGAGCAAAGTCCAACAGGAAGGAGTACATGGCGTTTGGATCCAAGCCTGACACGCTGATCTTCAAAACAGGGAACATCCTCCTGGCCAGGGAAACAAAAAAGGGGGACACCACTGGAGACTGGTCTTGAAAGACTCTCCTCAGGACATCTCTTTCCAGATGCTCAGTGACTAGTTCAGTATAAAAAACATCCTCCCTTCCTTCCATCCACCCTTGCCATCAGACCTTGCACTTGGCAGTTCCTCTGGTGATTTGGTCCCATACTTCCATATTCCCCGACCTCACCAGCTTGACTATGTTCTTTTGCTTTTAGTTCTATCTAACATGCAAGCTCTAGACTTCTATCCAGCCTTCCACCATCTTGTGCATTTAAAGCTGAAATCCTGCCTTTGCTTAATTTTGGGAAAATGCTCCTTTTGTGCCTAAAGGTCCAATGCCACATTTTCTCAATTCCCCTTTAACTATTATTTTTTTCTTTTGTAAAGGGTATTTGCAGGAGCTTACAGCTTGACTACCAGTGGTTTTCTGTCTGTCCCAATGCTTGTGATCAATGCCACACAGCTTTGAATTGGCACCTCAGTGCCTGAAAGTCTGCAGCAACAGAGCAAGTAGAGCTCCGACAGTTTCAGAAACTGGGAATAGTTTGTGGACAGCAGGACAGAGATGTCTCCAAAAGAAACATATCCTATTCATTATGTTTCTTTGCTTGTCAAGGAATGCATGTAATTGCTAATACATATCACCTCCTACATTCTTCTTCCATGAGTAACAGGCCTCCCTGCCCCAGACTCCTCCATACTGACCTCTCCTGGCAACTGCAATTTCTCCATCCCACATTTTTATGGACAGGCCAATGAATCTTCAAGCTCCTTTTCACTGTGGGTACAGAGAGGGTTCACCAAGCAACCAGAGGAATGGCCTGAGATCCATGGCCGTGGGACTAAGGTAAGGTAGCTTCTAGGCTTAGGTAGCAACACAAGACATCCAAAATACATAAGAAGGGAGCTGAAACTCCAGGCTCTCTCAAAGGACACTGGAAGTCTGTGCCCCTGCAGTCATACTCTCTAGTGACACCCAAATGCACATTGCTAACAGTCAGTCTCCCATGACATCCCGCTCACTTTTCTGGACAGCTTTATATAGTTCTTGCTGTATACATTCAGCACCTTCTGCTGACAGGAAAAGACGGAATTTGAGAAATTTGACATTTTTCATCTAATATTGATATATGCTGCTACAGGGTCAGTGCAGTATTGAAGAAGATATCATAGAAGGGTTTGGGTTGGAAGGGACTTTAAAGATCATCTTGTCCCAGTCCCCTGGATTGGTGTCCCCAACACCTTCCACAAGACCAGGTTGCTCCAAACCCCATTCAACCTGGCCTTGAATACCTCCAGGGATGGGGCATCCACAGCTTCTCTGGGCAATCTGTTCCAGTGCCTCACCACTCCTTGTATCACTCCATGTCCTTGTAAAAAGTCCCTTTCCAGCTCTCTTGTAGCCCCCTTCAGGTACTGGAAGGCTGTTATAAGGGCTCTCTCCTCTCCAAGCTGAACAACCACAACTATCCCAGCTTTTCCTCATAGGAAACAACCACAACTATCCCAGCTTTTCCTCACAGGTGGTGTCCTCTGGACTTGCTCCAACAGGTCAATGTCCTTTCTGTACTGGAGACCCCAGAGCTGGATGCAGCTGGATGCAGAGACCAGGTGGGGTCTCACCAGAGTGGAACAGAGGGTGAGAATCCCCTCCCTCGCCCTGCTGACCACACTGCTTTAGATGCAGCCCAGGATGTGTTTGGCTTTCTGAGCTGTCAGTGCACATCGCTGGGTCATGTCGAGCTTCTTGTCCACCAACACCTGAGTCCATGTCCTCAGGGCTGCTCTGAACCCATTCTCCACCCAGCCTGTGTTTTAATGCAGAACCATAAAGTTCGCTTTATGAGGTTTGCATTGGCCCAGCTCTCAGACCTGTCCAGATCCCTCTGGATGACATCCTGTCCCTCCACCATGTCAACCAGAGCACACAGCTTGGGGTCATTGGCAAACTCGCTGAGGTGCACTCAGTCCCACTGCCTCTGTCACCAAGAAAGGTGTTGAAAAGCTCTAGTCCCAATACTGACCCCTGAGGAACAGCGCTCATCACTGGTCTCCAAGGTACTGTGAAGCATGACCTTTCTAATTAAATAGAAGGTTAATTAAGTATTTATACACTACACATGTCTTTCTGATCAGGATGAACCGGGTACCAAACTGGAATGTGATAAAAAGTACGGATTCATTGCTTCTTGCATCCCTTAGACCTCCTACAGCTGGTGTTCAAAGTAACACATTTAGATATAGACCTGAAATTGAATTAGAGGGGAAAATTAATCCACATGAAAATTTAATTTCACTAGATTTCTCAGAGCTATTTGTGTTACATGCAGATTGTTAATTCCTCTGCCCAAAATGCAGGCTGCTTGTGGGCATCAAAAAGGCTGCTCTGCCTTTTTATTTGAGAGGTTCAGGTTTATCTCCGAAGGACAAATAGACCAATTCCAGAAGAGAATACAGTCACCATTAATTTTAACCTCCTGTAGCACCAAGATTAGAGCAATTCTCTGTGTTAACCGGCTTCACTCCCACTTTCATGTGCCTCCCTTGCACCAGCATGTTTTGACTGTACAGACTCTAATGATGGAAAGCTTACCACCTAACTTGTTCTGCTGATTAAGTGGCTTTCTAGTTAAAATCTGTCTTTTAGCATGGCAAATGGTAATTTGTCCAAATTTGTTTGAGTGAGAATGTTTGCTTCAATGATCAGGTGACTTCCTTTACTGCAATAGCTGAGCCCTTCAGCCTCTTCGATTTATTTAGTGTAGATCTGCTACAATTACTCCACAGTACAGAACTCGAGTGGGAAGATATTTGATACCAAACTTGAATATGCAGAAGTTGCTTTGGCATTTAAGCCTGGGAACCGCTTCTTTCCCCTCACTCATGGCTGCCTGCACTGATCCCCTATGGATTCTCCCCATACACAGAGGGGAACAGTGGCACCTTCCCGTCTCCAGGCAATAACAGGGATTGCAAAGTCTCAGGATACTGCCTAGCTAATATGGTATAAACACTGAGAGAGAAAAACTACTCAGTCAGATAACAGTGCATTTGATATTGAAGTGTCAATTGAATACAGTAAGTCTGAGTAAAATAGGAAATGGTTTCCCACCATATCAGCTGCACCCATTGGGATGTATTTTGTGATCTAGCATGTGGTTTAATTTTAATGATGTCTATCCTGTTCGGAATATATCTATCTCCCCTAGGCATATTGCTAGGGCAGGTGATAATTATAATGAAGTATGATACAGCCACAGAGACATATCTATATATTAACACTGAAGTTGGTTCATCGAATTATGACATTTTTTGACCTCGGTACCAATTAGAGATGACTCATTAAGAGCAGATACAATTGTGCAGGCTAGAATTTGACACTTGGGGATCACTAATCAATTAGACTTTCATTCTCTGGGATGCTCCCATATCAGGTTTCTGTTTAATTTCTGAGCTTTGTTAACAATGTGTCTGTCCACACCAACTGTTCTAGTTTTCACACACAAAAGTTCAGGCTGGCTCTTGTCTTCCATTATAGAACACAGTTTTGAAAAGCATTCATCTACCCTTCAGCAAGAATGATTTAGTTTTACTGATTTAGCAGCAGCAGAATAAGATCAATATTTTTTCTACTGATACTCTCTCTCGAGACAATCACTGAAGAATCCTGAACCTGAGAAAACCTCAGCACTCACAGGAAACTGTCTCAAGTTTGTCTTCTTTTGAATAGCATGGAGTTGTTCAGAGTGCTTTGCTGCAGACCCCAGTCTGTGTTTTCTTTGTTTTAGTGTGCTGATGTGTTCTTTAATGAAAGATACTTTCAGAAAGGCAGAGATCCTTTTTCACAGTCTCTGATGCTATGGTAATTATGTTAAAAGGAATAATGCAAATGGCAGTGTGACATACATTTGTAATTTTTTATTTTGAGATTGCAGTAGTTTGATCATAAAGAACCTATTCCTGCCCCCACTGACATCTTTAGAGATGTCATTGGCTTTAGGAAAAGCAGAATCAGGATAAGAAGAAGTGTATAGGTTAAAATAAAAAATAAGGCAGCTTACATAATGAAATAAAAAGTACCCAGGCGTATTTAGATAACAAAAGATTCCCTTATCATCATTATAAAAAGATTTTATCTATGCACTCATCTTGACACTTCAGACAGGACTACTATGAAGTCATGATTTTCATTAGCTGTGAGGAAAGAAACTGAAAACACCCTGTTGGTGTGATTCTTTGTACCAATTTAATTAATCAGAGGCAAATCTATCTTACCTCATTTTTAGCCACTTATGCTGCTAAGGAACCAGTTTAAGCTACTGTACACCAAGTGAAAGTCCACTTAGAAGTTTGCTGTAGCCTAACTGTAGTTTTCAAAGCAATTTAAATGAAGCAAAAGCAGCTTCTTGGTGTAAAGAGAATCTCAGCAGCAGATTTCTATCAGCATTGGTTAGTAGGAGGAATCAGAATAGTAACAGTACTTTTACACCAAGAGCTGGTACTGCTCTCTGCAACCTTGCTGAGCCACCAGACTACATTTTTCTTTTTTCCTGCTTTCACCCATGTCCCTCATCAAGCTATAGTCAACAGTAATTTCATCCGCAAATTCCGCTAAATTAAAGTCTGCAAAATTAATGAAAGTCACACCACATGAGTAAATCTTTCTCTCCATATCTTAATTTCTCTCTCCTGAGAGGTCTCTCAAAAGAAACATATGCATGTTGAGGGAGCAGGGCAGGGCGGGGGGAAGCAGAGGGCTAGTGAGGATACATTAAATAAAAACCTTAGTACCCCTGTGCTGGCAAACCTTATTCTGGTAGCTTCTTGTCTGTTATGGGCTGGACTCTGCTGTCAGCCGAATTCAGAGCAGAACCTCTGAGAAGAGCCTTCTTCAAGCCAGTGCCTGATTCAGAATTAACATCCCTCTCACCAGACTTTTCACTCTTTTCCTGTGCCTTTCTGTGTTCCCCAAATAGTAAGACATGTGATCCATTTATACCACAATATTTTGTCCTTCTAAAACTGTGTATGTTAAGCAATATTCCACACTTGTTTCTAAGGGCACCAGCAACAGCTGTGGGGCCATGCCATTCAGACTGCACATACATCCAGAGCACATAGGGCACAGTGATGTTGTACCCATTCTGGTACAGACTGCTCGTGCAAGCTGTGCATACCAAGGCCAGAGGGATGGGAACTGCAGCTGGGGGTAACAACACCAATCTGCCTCTGTTCTGGGATAACAACACCAACCTGAAGTCTACAGGTAAGGACTTGCTAATATCGGCTGATGATTACTAGCATAAGAAGTCATTCCAAAGATTTTGAGAGGTACCATCTATTCCCTTGCAAAAATTCCCCTTTTGTGAAATCACAAGTTAGTCAATATATTTTTCCATCATAGCAGGAATGTTTCATAGCAGGAATAAAGGGTGGAAGGAATGGTTTGACAGTGACCAAAAAGAAGCAGGGATACCCTATCTTGTTCATACGCTGGTTTTAGCGGACTGCAAGGCTGCAGTCCCCTAAAAACTCTGGTGTGCTCATTGCAGTTCTCTCGAGTCTGCACACACAGCTTATTATTTTATAGAGCTTAACCCCCCTGGCTGTCACCTCCACTGAGCCCACAGTGCTGAGCAGATCACTCACCTGCCATTCTTGGTCACGATCATCTCATTAGTGACTTCCCTGAATCTCTGCCAGAGTGTTGCATCCTCCAAGACAACCTGGAGCTGTTTCTCCGTGGGGTCGCCTTTGTCTCTCCCAGCCCGGAGTTCGCTCTCCACTACGCTGAGGAGCCTGGAGACAGTGCAGTCGCTGGGTTTTTTGCAGCCCAGGTCTGCCATGATAACTTTGCTGCAGAAACTTCAGGTAGCTGTTGAAAAGACAAAAATGATAAGCTAAATAAAAAAAGCAGTCAGTTCATTGGGCACCGTCTGACGAACGTGCTCTCCTCACTCTTTTGCCAGTGCCTAGCTCTATCCCCTGGAAGTCCCAATGGGCAGTGACACCAGTGTGTGGAGGTTTACGCACACGCTCCACACAAAAAGGGGACTATCTCCTAATTACCTGTTAGACAGTCAGGTGGGTGGCTGGCTGATGACTCAATTGGCTGCCTCGAAAGAAGAGTCCTCCATCCAAATTAGCATGCTTTTATCTTTTTTCAACCTGAAGTGGGTCTAATTGTTCTGCTTGAGAACCAGGTTTCCATTAATGAAAATTGTTTCATTTCCAGACTGAAACAATGCATGGAAATTGCATTCACGCTGGTGCGGACTCTAACTGAAGGAGCTGGGAAGAGTCAAGATAGTTACATAGAGAAGGTTGTCTTAAAATATTTTCACCAGGAATGTTGCATAAACGCATTAACCTCATTCCTCTACATTCCTAAATCAAAATATAATAGTAAGAGACCCTTCTGCACTGAGGTTTCAATGCACCAGGAGAAGGTAGCATCCCTACACTCCATTGATAGTGCACATTGTGTCCATCCCTTGGTCCCAGCGTCATTCACAAAACCCCTGCTGCACCTTACATGTGGCTGAACTCCCCTCTGGCTGCATTTCCAGGGACAGAAACACTTCTGGGGCTGATATGAGCTCAACTGCCTGATAACTGGCCCTGCTGACCAACTCAAGGTCCATCTCATACCAAAGCTCTCTCTGCATCACAAAAAGTCATTCCCTCTCACCTCATGCTGAGACCTTCTCTGACAAGCCTGATCCAACAACACATGCCCTCCACAAAGAAGCCACCATTTTACTGAGAACTCCAACATTTTCAGCATTCAGCCAAGGATATGAGAGATATGGGTTCAGTCCCATACTGGAGGGCTAAGTGGAGGCCCCACGAATAACAGCAACCTGTAAACACTGGGCTTTGGTATATTACAAGTGTTTGAGTGCCTGACTTCTCCTGATACATCTGTCACTGATAGTGTCTTTGAAATTTCTGGTCTGTTCAACATGACATAGTCAGGGAGTTGATTTTGAAAACGTAGTGTTAGAGGTAATTTTCAGAGAAATGTATCTTCTGTCTGCTTATCGAGAACATCGCATTCTTTCAATTCAATAGTCCCTGTTGAATTTCTGTGTTTCTGTTTCTTTCTAAAAGACAAAATGTGTTGGTGCGTCACTGTTGGGATTTTTACAAACAAGAAAGAGTACGGCAGACTTTAAAAAACAGAATTCAAGTTAAATCCATCATTTGACAAGGCTCAACAGATCTTGCATTTAAAAAAACTGAGAGGCACCATCTGCCTAAACAGCAATGGCCAGAGCTTGAGGGCACCTTGTTTGGCACCCTTTCAATTCAAATAATTCTGTGATTCTATGTTGCTTTCAAACTTCACACCCTGACACCTCTTCCCCCTCTTCTTTTTTTAATTGTTAACTCATATGAAAAATACATAGATAATTTTATAAGTAAGCTCAGGTTGTGAGTTGCATTAGCAGGTGTCAAATAGCAACTTCTAGTTAATAAGCAGTCCACTTTCACTGCTGAACAACTAAAGAATATACATTAAAATCTATAGGATATTTAGGTATCTGGAAGGTACCACTTTACGTTTGGAAAAATAATTGCATCTCAGGTATTCTTGTGTAAATGGAATACATTCATGTTTGGGTTCCCCTTTCCAAATACTCAAAGAGGAGAGAGAAGCTTCTACTGTAATTTTTCCCTGCATGTGATCAAATGGCACATGAAATGCATAGGAGACTATATGAGATAGTTTTAAATTTTATTATAGTATAAATGCAAATAAACAGAGAAGCTGGTTGAAGTGCTGTGAATTTCAATTCAACATCTTCAGGTTTTCAGTCCGTTCTAAAACAGATATATGTTATTTTGGGATTTTTTTTTTAGCTGAAGCCCTATTTCCATACAGCCTTTTTAGAAATAGTTGCTCAGAAATTAGGAGATTCAAAGTTAAAGCAAGTTAAGAGAGAACAGCTCATAAAAGTAATAATATTCCAGTAGTTCCACACAGTTCTTTCTATAGACAAATAAAAAAAGAAGCAGCTTGGCTTTCAGAAGTACTCACTGCCCATCTCTCCTACATGGCTTCAAGTGGAGTGATACTGGATTAGAGCCTCCAAAATCAGATCCAATCTACCTTCCTTGAGATGCTTAGAATTTAAAGGACACCAAAAGCATGCACAAAAACAACAACAGTTCACCTTGGTGGAAGGGTTTCCAAATGAAGAGGTGAAACAGTGTCACCAGCAGACACTGGTGCATCACTAGATGTACAGAATGTGCTCGGCAAAAATGGATAGGAAATGGAGGCTGCCACAAAGCAAAAGAAAGGAAGGTCCTGCTTGGAGTGCACTGCTTGCCCAAAGCACTCCTGGGACTGGGCTGTAGAGAAGGAAGGGTATATGGAAGGAATGGATAATGGACATGTTCCTGTAATGAGTTGGGAAGGGAGTATTTTATCAGTAAGACTGGATTTTTACAGCTAGCATCCCGAAGGGAGAAGCATGAATGTGTTTGCTTTAGAGTATCATACTAGAACTTGTATCCTGCACAGTAATAAAATGCATTTTTAGATCCCAAAAGTAGGTAACACTGGTGTGCTTATGGTTTTCACTCATACAAGGTGTCTGATTCTTGAAAGTCTAGTGTCCAGAGGAAAAAATAAACCACAAATCTAACAACTTAACATACCTGACTTTCACACAGTTTGAATTTTAGTAAGGATGTTACCATAGCTCAGGATGCCTAAAACCACAACATTTTCCAAAATGAGAGTGGCTACCTGTGGTTGGTTAGTGGGAGCAGCCCAATTATTATTTTCATCACGGGGAAGGGTGTTTCACCTCTAAGAGTTCAGCCTAAGAACAATTTGTGATGTATGTAGCCACATATCCAGAAGGCACAGTTCACCCCTGACATACCTTTCCAAACGAAAAGAATTAGCCAAACAAATAACAAGTTTGCATGCATGCAAGCACACAATCAGCTGAATGTACTTCGGCCTGAGATTTTACTTTAAAATATGCAGCCAGATTCCATGAATCAGGCTTCTTTGCATTGTGCACTCTCTCTGTGTAACACACCTGCCATGGGAGAGGGCTGCAGAATAGAAACCAGAGAGACTCAGTCACAGTTATCTGTTTATTGTTGGCTTTTCATTTAACAAAACCATCACATTTTACTTTGAATTTTTACTATGAAATTTACTTCGAATATTTAGCCTGTTTTAGGAGAAGTTACAGCATCCTCTAATCTTTTGTCCCTCCATTCACCTAAATAACAACTTGGAATCTTTCCAAACATCCCTTCTTTCTCCTGCTTTCTTGCAAGGTTGATTTTTCCAAGTCTACAGGTGCTGATACTAAGGCACAGACAGATAAATGCCACTATCTGTAGGTAATGTCAGGGCACTGAGAACAATCCATTCTCAGATGTGGTTTGTTTCTTGGGCTGGAAGTTAAAGCTCCCTAAGCCTGACATTTGAAGAAAAGGTAGCTGGGCTTAGAGAGGAGCACAGTAGGTGTTCTGGTGACTCACAGCCAGTGCCACTGCAAGTGGGACACATGAACGACAGAAAAATGTTTATTATCCCTCTTGCACTTGTTTCCCATTTAATTAGACAAGCAAATCAGTAAGGGCAGCAGAAGGAACAGAAAATGCTCCTAACAGAACCTGCAATATTGTAAGCTATCCCTGAAACCCAGCTGGGAGAGCTGGGCACTTCCAAGCAGGGATCAGACTCCTTGTGGCTCATAGCCAGTCAGAACCAGCTCAAAATCCAAGCACAGCACTCACAATCATCTCCAATTTACTAATAAGAATTTAGTAACTCATATTTTAAATGAAGCAATGAGGACTGGTGAAAGCAGTGAAAGAACAATCAGAACAATCCTGCAATATTTACTGGACTTTACACACCAAGTTACAGCAGGGAAAAGCAAGGGGTTATTTTTGACTTTCTAATTAAGCTTGTTCTTAAATGCCCCTGGCCACCAGCTGGTGAGGTACACAGAAAGAAAGAAAAAAAAACCCAAAGCCAAACAAAAAAGGTAATTAAAGAGGCCTTTCTTGCCTTGACACTGGATAGCTGTTTTTTGGCCTTTAGCTGCATGTTTCCAAGTAAAAGGCAGCCCTTCATCATCAGATGAAATTGCAGAAAATAAGACTCACTCTTTCCATCTCCAAAGCTCCCACTGCAGCATTCATCCAACCCCCCTCTGAACACCGAGTCCCAACAACACAGGGAAACGTAACCTCCATCACCATGACACTCCCAGGAAATCAACACCTATCAACTACCATGGAATAATTAAGAAAGGATAAAAAGACAGCTGCTTTCCTTCTGTTTTTTAATCATGGATCCAGCCCCTTAAGAGATTGCTAGGCTAGAAGAGACTTAAAGAAGATTAGCCTTTTCATTACTGTCAGGGTGAGGGGACAGTTTCAATAACTTCCACCAGGTATGTTTTTAGCAGCGAGGCAGGCAGCTTGTTCAAGTGGTACCTCTCTGTCTGGTGTTATAACTGAGATTATAACTGAGATTAATTCTGAGCCCAGAGAGCAGGAGAGGCTTTCCGCAGCAATCTTTCTGCTTTCTAAAAGGAGAAGGGGGGAAAAAAAAACAAACCCAAAGGAAAAACCTGATGTAGTGTGATGAGTTGGCTCTGGGTGGGTGCCAGATGCCCACCAAAACTGCCTCTCCCCTCCTCAGTGGTGCAGGGACAAAGAAAATATAACAAAAGGCTTATAGGTTGAAATAAGGACAGGGAGAGATCACTCATCAGTTACCACTGTGGGCAAAACAGGCTTGACTTGGGGAAATTAGTTTAATTTATTACCAATCAAAACTGAGTGAGCTAATAAGAAATAAAACCAAATGTTAAAATGTTAAAACACCTTCCCTCCACCCCCTCATTTCTTCCCAAGCCTAACTTCACTCCTGATTTTCTCTTCCTCCTGCCTGCCAGTGGCCTTCTCAGGGGGAAGGATCCTTACGCTCTTCCTCTGCTCCAGCCTAGGATCCCTCCCATGGAAAACAGTCCTCCATGAACTTCTTCATCAGTCCTCCCCACAGCCTGCAGTTTATCACATACTGCTGTAGCGTGGATCACTTCCATGGGGTGCAATCCCTCAGGAACAGGCTGCTCCAATGTAGGTCCTCTGCAGGGTCACAAGTTTGCCAGCAAACCTGCTCCAGTGTGGGCTCCTCTGTTCAGGAGTCTGCTCCAGCTTGGGCTTCCCAGCCTCCTATGGGCATCCACCTGCTCTGACGTGGGGAGCTGCACGGGCTGCAGGTGATCTCTGCATCCATATGGACCTCCATGAGCTGCAGGGGCACATCCTGCCTCACCATGGGCTGCACCAGGGGCTGCAGGGGAACCACTGCTCCAGTGCCTGGAACACCTCCTGCCGCTCCTTCTCCACTGACCTTGGTGCCTGCAGGGCTGTTTCTCTCACAAATTCTCTCCCATCTCTTCAGTTGCATTAGTGCAAGGTTTTTTACTCCTCAAATACGGTACCCCAGAGGTGCTACCACTGTCACTGGTGGGCTCGGCCTTGGCCAGCAGTGAGTTTATCTTGGAACCGGCTGGCCTTGGCTCTATCAACATACGGGACACTTTTGGCAGCTTCTCAGAAAAGCCATCCCTGTAGCCCCCTCACCAAAATATTGACAGCAAACCAAATATATGCAGTCAGGCAGGTGATAAATGTAACTTAGTTTGTTTGAAACAATAATTACACTTTTCCCTACTTAGTTTTTTCTACTTGAAGATCTTCAGTGATGTCTTCAGACATAAATTATCACCCAGAGGAAGAAACTATTACTGTTCCTGTCTTTAAGATCAGAAAATAATAAAAAAGTAGGAGATTATAAACAAAGCTTTAAGTTCTACTTAAAACATCTCAGAACAAAAGTAATACATTCAGTGTTTATTGGGCGAACAAAACATGCACTTTTGACCTGGATGTGTAGGTTAAAGCTTTCTGCTAACTACGAGGGTTATCAAGTTGCAAGTATAACTCTGTTGAAACAGCTGATTCTCTCAGAAGCGGTGAGCCTGACACATCCTGTTACACACAACCAGAAACCACACAAGTACTTGCCCATGATAACATATTTTGTTTTCACACCACATATTGCATCACAGAACGGTTTGGGTTGCAAGGGACCTTCAAGATCATCTCGTTCCAGCCTCCCTCCCATGGGCAGGGACACCTTCCACTAGACCAGGTTGCTCAGAACCCCATCCAGCCTGGTCCTGAACACTTCCAGGGATGGGGCACCAAGAGCATCTCTGGGCAATCTGTTCCTGTGCCTCTCTACTCTCACAGTAAAGGATTTCTTCCTAATCCTTAATCTAAGCCTCCCCTCTTTCAGTTTGAAGCCATTCACCCTTGTCCTGTCACTATGTGCCCCTGAATAAAGCCCCTCTCCAGCTCTCACCACTTCTCCAGCTTTTAGGATATGACAGCCCTTCAGAGCTGCAAGGAAATCACATTGACCACACGACACTTTCATTGTACCATTTTTACACTACACCCATGTTACTCCACACTTATTCCCACAGAGGTTTTAAAGCACGAATTCTTGGGAATAACTTCTCTTAGACATGCCACAAGGGAATGCAAGAGAAACTTAAAAGGGTTTGAACCAGGCTAACTTAAAATATCAATCCCAAAGATTGGCAGCTTAGATAGACTATTCCATTTCCAATTCATCAGCAGCTTTATTCTAAAAATGAGAAAAGCAAAGTTTTTCCCCTTTAGGAACATCCAGCACTTCATGGCTGGGCAGTTACAAGCCTGTATCCCCACATGAGCTGCAATAAAGGCTGAGCTCAATAGGAAAGGTGCAAGTAAGGGATGGAAAAAACTATCAACCCCTACCTTTGAATGGTTCACACCCAGGAAATATCTTCTCTTTCAAATCAGAACTTGGGGAAGGAGTAGGGAAAGGGGCAAACAAAAGGGGCCTTGTCACTGAATTTGAATGCTGGGGACTTTGAATGCAAGGTGATGGGATTCATGGACTAGATGCTGTAGCACAACTGACAAACTCTTTCAGAGCATTTCTGAGGAGCAAATTCATTCATCAACAGAATGCACTTTAGGGCAGCTGATCACTGCTTAAGGATTTCAACTGAAGACTTCACTTAGTTTTGGGTTTGTTTTTTTTTTATCACTCAAGTATTAAGACCTCAGAATGAGAATGAAGTGGCAAAGTTCAACAGCTTTGTTGTTATGCAGGAGGTTGCATTAGGCAAGCAAAATACCTCCAAGCTATCAGACATGGAAAGGATTCATGGCCCTTTGAGGAATCCCAGTTGTCTTGATATGATACAGATGTATCAAGCTTTCCTGACATTCCTTGGTTGCTCTAACCTTTCCAAAAAGATAAAATGCAAACCCCTAGGTTTCTAGACTACAGAAGAAAGGCTGCTGCTTGTAGTCCAAGCACCTTTGGAGTTTCTGTAGGGTAGAAATTTCTGTTGAGGCAGCTGCGAGACAGAGCTTGCTTAGAAAAATCATTTAAGAAAAAAAAAAAACAAGGAAAAAAAAGGTCATTGAAAACTTAACAGTCTCCCACAGCACGCAAGTCTCACCACCACGCTTGTAGACAGGAAAAAAACCACCTGCCTGTCAATTAGGAGAAAGTGTAACATACCCTGAACAGCCTGATGTACAGCCTTGACACGCTGCCAAAGGATATTAAACCACAGCAAGTCTTTGGATGCATATTAGGCACACATTTAAACAGACCAGCATTTTGAAAGTTTAAAAAAAAGTAATTGCCTCTAATTATTTTTAACACACATTCATAAATCATTGACATTTTACTTCATTTACATTTTATTGAGTGTACATCAGCACTCAGAGTATATTTATTTCAGAGGCATGTTGTTTCCTGTTGTCCTTGCTAACAGAACAGCACCAGGCATTATTTTCTCTATAGCACAGACTAAGGATAGTATGTTGGCATATCTAGGTTGGCTCTTGAGGTAAAGAAATACAAAGTAATAAAAATATCATCCTTACCTTAATAACTCCAGTTGTGCCAACCAGTTGTCCAGGTGCAACTGCTGGGTGATGCTGCTGCAAAACATTGGTGATACAAAAACTCCCCCCAGCAGTGCGTGTTACGTGCACAGCAAAGGAAGTTAGGACAGGACAATAACTTTAAACAAAAAAAAAACCCAAAAAAACCCCACACAAACAAAACAAAACAAACTACCCACAGCAATTTCAGCATCTTCTGCAGAATCAGCATCATTAAAAAAGCTGCATTAGCCATAAGAAAAATTCATTTAATGCAGTGATAGCTTTATTGAAGGAAAAAAATAGCACTTGTAAAGGTTTCATTACAGAGAAAGTTGTAAGTTAGAAAAAAGATATCAAAGTATAAATCAAACAGTGTCAACACATAGAAAAAGCACATCAGCAAACAGAATCAGTAACAGTATAAAACATTGCAGAGAATTTCTGAGTTTGGTTTTTATTTTACAAAACAATTCCACAGCTGTTAAAAAATTTAGTGGTCACATCACAGCAAGGCACATGGTTTTAAGACAATACACCATTTCTGTGCTTTCTCTCCAACATGGTCAGTATTTGCCATGGTTGTAAACATCAGTATTTAAGACAAACATGTTTAAACATCCTCCTCCTCCTCAGTTTACAACAGCACAGTGATCTCACTTTCATGATCATGATTAAGTACCAAAATGAATCAAGAGCTGTTTCAGAAAGTTGGAGGCACACAGAGCCCAGCACACTTTTGTTTTGAAAACATGGTTCCTGAAAAGAATTCCAACTTGTGGTGGAAAATTCTTCCTTGGTTTTTGTAACAGCTCATGAACAATCTTATTACTGTAAACACTAAATGAGATGAAATTGTTCACATCATCAGTGAAGAACCATTTCAGATAGTACCAGTATTCATAACGGACTTTATCACATAAAACAGAGCACAACCTAGAAGTAGTGAAAAAACCCCCCACATTTCAATATATAGAGTCTCAGTACTTTGGGAACAGATGATTACCATCCTCCCCATTTCCATTTCTACTATAGCTGGAAAGCCTGCTGATCCAGGATACACTAATTTCCTGCTAGAACTGTACACTAAGGCTGCTTGGCTGAGGTTACATTATCTGTATTGCAAAAAGTAAAAAAAAATGGACAAGTTGGTCAAATGGACAAGTGAGGCTGGGGAAAAAAGCACTTTCTGGTAGAACACCAAACCCTACTGGGATGGGCACCCAACAGCAAACAAGTTTCTTTAGGGAAGTCAGCCTTGAATTAAGTGCTGTAGGCAACTGAGCAAGGACTTTGGGGAAGGAAGGAGCTTTGTGATTTAAACCATGAACTCTCTATTTGCAGTAGAGCACACACAACAAACATCCCTGCCCTGAAGAACAGTGAGACAGAAAGCTTCAGAAATGCCCACCATGCTTCCTGCCAAGAGGATAACCAAAGCTGATGCTAACAAAATGTAACACAAAGTAGCTTTAATGACCAAAAAAAAAAGGTAAAATGGTATCATCTAAGTCAGATTGAAAACTGCTCAAGAGGGAATATTCATACCGTTTACTTCCTGGTTATGTAAAAATCATAAAATAAAGTACTTCAGTAAAATAGAAATTTCTTTTGCTATTAAACCTGTTAAACCTACACAACTGCTTGTAAGTGAGTAAGAATCTAAAGAGTTTTGTTCTGATGGAGCTGTTTTAAATCAAAACTGCTTATTCACGTGTTGGCAAGAATATGGCAAGTCTCTCCTACTGTCTGACCTCCCCAGGAACAAAATACAACACCAAAGGGCAACATAAACCCCAGTGGCACTCTGGTGACCCTTGTGTCCTTGCCACCTCCCCTTGGGTTCCCTTCCTGTAAGGGCACAGTTGCTTAGCCTGATGTGCTGTGCAGTCAAATGAAGATTTGTTCTCTCTTACTGAATAAAAGATTTGTTCTCTCTCACAGTTTTAAACTGAGAGAAAGGGAAAAGAAAAAAAATCCATTTAAGTTTACCTGCTATGTACTGGCAGTTTTATAAATTTCCTACTTCTAAATGACTGTGCTCACAAGAGCCAGCTAAAAAGTTCTAGTCAGCTACTCTGCAAGTTGAAAACCTAACATTCAGCATATCATATTTTGTTGTTCCTCCAGAGGAACTACCAGAGAGTCAGGCTACCAGAATCCTGCCCAAGCTAGCCAAGGAATACGCAAAAGCCTTTTACTCCTCCTAACCTGAAGTAACCAAAATAGGAACCTCAGAAGCCAAATTCCATTATCTTGGCTGCTGAACCTGGAATGATGATCTGAGTTAACATAACTTTGCTAGAGAGTAGAAGGAGAAACAATGTATACAATACTTGTAGCTTTTTCCAGGGACATTAAGCGATATTAAAATAAAGGAATATTGGAATGTAAAAGGCATTAGGGTTGCATTTAAATTTCCCTTATAGAAAGGAATTCTGTAAACATTATCAAAGACCTAAGAAAAGACTAGCATAGGTCCTTTGACAGATGTAAATTAGATGTAAATTGAACTTACTCCCTGATAAAAAAGACACACATCAGTTTAGACACTTGTCTTAGATCAGCAAGGGAAAAAAGGTATCAGAGTATCAGTTTTCTTTAATTCCCAGTCTCTCTTGGGCATTTAACCAATTCTTCTTTTCAAGAAGAGTAATAGCCAACATAGTTGTTTCAACACTAACTTCTAAATCCTGGGAGATAAAAAAGCACCAGGACACAGCACTTGAACCTGTATAACTGATATAACTGATTTACCCCAACATCAGTGCCATGTCTCCAAGGTGGCATTTTCCATTCAAATGCCTTTGCAGCAGTACTTCTGGCCACTTGGAATCCACAAAATGCTTATCAAAATCTCTTCCATACCATCTGCAAGAGCGAATCTTTAATTTTTTTTTAGAGGACCCTATCAGCTGGATGGTACTGTGCTTTATAAATTATCAGAAGGACATTTAAATTTAAGATTTTGGATTAACTGATTTCTTAGTAACTTTCTGGAAACCATAGAACTATTTGCCTTCACTGTGAGCTTATATTTTATTGCCAAATAGTTCTAGGTTTTCCCTACATTAAAATCTCTGTGGTACAAGTCAAGGATACACTTGCTATGCAAACACAATGCTCTCAAACAACTAAACTCTTGGTAGATTGAGGAAGAGAGGCTTCAGATCCTCCCAGAGTGCACTGAATAATCACCATCTTAAACATTGACTCCAGCAAGACAGTTTGGCAAAAGGAAAGGCGAAAGCAGTTAAGCAGTATCTCACACAGCAGAAGCAGGAACCTGTGCTCAGGTATTAAACTGACCACTGCGATGCTGTGGGAGTCAATGATTACACATAGCTCAGAGGGTAAAGAGAACACAGAGTGGCCTTGGAGTTTGGATTCCGACAGCTCAGCTCTTGTCTGGAGCTAGCAGCAGGATTGTTACACACTTTCCTTGCTACGACAAGCGACAGAATATTGTGCTTTCTCCTCCATGGACAGAAGGTTCACCAGTGTGTGCAAGAGTTTTAGCAGAAATAGAACTGACTCCACTTGCAAAAAAACCAAAGAGAAGTGTTTTAACTTATTTACAAGTTCAGAAGAAAATGTCTTCTCCCTGACCCAGGTTGCTTAAAAACAAGAGGCTACTTCCACCTTATGACAGTTTGTCCTTTGAGAAAGGACATACATAAATTCCCTTATTGCTTGTCTACCATGTCCTTTGCATTGCTCTTATGCTACAGCTGGAGGAGAAAAGAAGCACCTCACGTAATGTGAAATATGTCAGCTTCTTACTTTGTAACCGTGAGCTGTAAGCAAGGAAAAGAACTCAGGTTCCTGGTAGCTGAAAACATCAATGAACCTTATTTTACCAGTGCTTTTCCTACAGGAACAAGTTTTTACAGATGAAAATGTCCCTTTCATGTACTTCAAGGAAACACTATCATTATAGACTGAAAATTAAATACTTCATTAGAGATGCAAACATTTCATGTTTAGTCCAAAACAGTGTTTGACTTCAGAATTACATCTTTTAGAAGTCTCATAAACATAAAAAATTGCAAGAGAGACAGGAAAAGAAAAAATACCAATATTCCATTATCCAAGAAAAACAGTGCAAAGATTAAGTGACATAAGGATATTTAAAAAAATCCCAAGTTGTTGCTAAGAAATCAATTTGCAACTCTAGAACTGGCAGAGTCCCATCAGAGCCAAGGTCTTCATTTTACAGACTTCGCGTATTACTTTGAAACTTTTGCAAAACCAAATGCGTGAATTTGTGCAAGAATTATCATAACAAATTGTGGATCTCTGCCCAATTCTTCTACCAGAGTGAATTTCATTTGATCACAAGCACCCTGTCCCACAGACACCACTGCTTACAAACCCAAGCCACTGCAGACTCTGGGTGTAACACAAGGCGCTTCTAACAAGCAGCTGAAAGGCACATGTTTAAGACAGAAGTAGGAAACTACACGACACGGTGATCTCAACACAGTTCTACCTCAAACTTCCTAAAACTCTGTGAGGCATCCAGTATTCCTGTTAGGACAGACAGACAGACACACATTTCTTCACAGCATCCCTAGAGGCAGGAGAAAGAAAAAAAACACACCAGAGTTACTTGATAAAGAGTCATTCTGTGCTGCTATCACACTGACACTGAGGATTGTAGAGATCAGCTGATCATGTATTAATTGCATTAAAATGATTTGCATGACTACACAGACATCTCAGAGACAAGCAGGTCTGCTCAGTGCCCACCTGCTGTGGCAATGACACCTGCAAGGCTGCACTGAGGCAGTGCACAGGAGAAGGGTGGAGTATGGGGCAGGAGAGAGAACTGTGTGCTCACACAGAATTGTGCCCATGGGGGAGAACAGGACAAAAGGGACACATTGAAAACTCTTGTAGCATTTTGTCTAGCAGCATTTTGGACCAACATTTAGGCATTCCAAAGGCAAACCTTATGTTCTGCATGTGGTCAACAGACTTACATATTTTTATGGGAAGCCCTCTCATTTTTTTCATTTGTGTTCTCCCACTAGATAAGATGCTTATTTTCATTTTCAGATTTAATTACATGTATTTCCTGCACAACGGAAAAGCTTCCAAAGCCATACATCACAATGCTTCTCTAAAGTGATCTTCTGTATAATTAAACCTCAAAATGATGAAGAGTAAGGGAATAGGGAAGCTTACCTTGCATATGGTATGAAGGAAATGCTGTACCTAAGAAGAAAGATTTTGAAAGTTACTTTTCATGTCAGATTCTTTTAGAGTGAAACAAAAGAACCCCTCTGATACTCTAAACTGCAAGATACACAATCAAAATGAAGCTTTGAGTTTGTAAGCAACAGGAAGGAGTATCCTTGCAAGTCATCTTAGCCCAGCCAGGGTATGAAACACTATGGTAAAATAGAGGGGGATGTTGTGAAAGCATTTTAAGTAGAGCTCTCCTGCATCCAGTATTCTGCATGTTTTAACACCTACAGGTAGGCAAGATTAGTCTAGATGGCTGCTAGGTGTCCATATCAGTTTGTGCACTCCTTTGTTGACCTTGCACAGACCATATGTTAACGTGAAGAGCATTGACAATTTCATTGGCATGACTGGGTCTCTGAACAAGACAAATTCAGGAGAGTGTAAAAGAGGAATACCAGACAGTAGACAACAAATTGATTTGAAAGGGAAAGGAAAGAAACCAAGTTTAGTTCAAGCTCAGAGAATCAAACATGTTCAAAGGAACTTCCCCCAGAAATGTGCAGAGCCCTGAGCCCTGTCTCCAAAGCCTCTGTAGTGGTGTGAGACACCAGAAAGTGGGAACAGCTCAGCTCCTCACTGATGCATTGTCTTGAACCTAAGGCATTGACAAGGTAAAAATTTTCCTTCCCTCTAACTCACACAAGGTCAAAATCCACTCACAATTCAGCTACTGATGTCAGGTGCAACAGAAAGTGGAGTGTGTAAGGAGGAAATCACTCACCATGCCATGGCAAAAAACTGTAGGATGCAGAAAAGCAGTGCAAGTCCTGCCTTACGCCACTGCAGGGGAGAGAGGGGAGGGGGGAAGAAACACAGCAGAGACAACAGTGTAAGATTCTTACTTTAAAAATATACTCCAGTTACATTAACTCGTTATATATACATACAGCACTGCAGTACTCACCCAGAAAGCAGAACACAGTGTTAGTATGAGGCACAGCTAGAAGAAAACAAATTATTTTAATTAAAAATAGAAACAACTCCAGTTTCTATAGATATTTCAACACTGTAATGGGGCCCCTCACAGAGATAGAAATTAATTACATCATTTCACAGTTTTAATCCTGCATCATAAGAATTCTGTGTATTTAAAAGTTCCCTGTATTTAAAATGCTCTTGCTATTACATTTCTGAAGTGAATTAAAGCAATCAGGAAATTTCAGCCTTGTATCTCCAGAAAATAATTTTATGGCTGCAAAGGAGCAAGAGGAAGAGGTTCCTGTAGCTCTTTTGCAGGTCTCTACTCCATCCCACACACTTCTTGGTGTCACAAGCACACACCAGATTTCATCATTTTGCATAAGTAAGACTTTTCAAATACTTTTCAGCTACCACTCTTAGTCTTTCTACTTCTGCACATTTCCTGATGATTACATGGTTACCATGGGATTGAAGTTATATCATTACTTCAAAGCTCACCAATTAAAACTGTGATACACTTTCAAGAACTTTGGGCTATTGCTTAGTAGCTCTCCTAAGTACATATTTAAGTAAGGCACAATCATTCAAATCAGCACTTCTGTTTTCAGAGTTGCACTGTGTTTTTCTTTCTTTACTACAGGTAAAATCTTGGGGGGTAGTAGGACATTTTGGATTATTTTCTGCTTTAACCCTCAGTTTTAACAGAAGTCTCCTACTGGTTTTCATTTTCAATTTAAGACATGATAGATAGCTCATTTATCTATGATAGATGCTGATTAATTCATCTTCCTTCACCAACATATAACAGTCTTTAGATACACATGTCCCATTGTGCTACTAGAGATTATGATGTGCATTTTTCTGCTAAAATGGAAAAAAAAGGGATAAAGTACTGCATATTCAGACACCAAGAGATGCATTGCCAAAGAAATCCTACACTTGATCTCAACCAGGAGTACTAACAATAAATGCAGTTCTTCCAATAGTTTTAAGGTGGTGATTTGTATATTGGTCTAAATACTGCATCATACATTTAAAGACTTGCTTTATCCCAGTGAACAACATTCCAGGAATTCTCCTGACTCCAGGCATCCTAAATGCACACAAAACACACACACAACAAGAAGTACCTTCTTGCTTGGATCTGCAAGAATACACAGTCAATTTCTCAAGCTCTGCAGCATCTCTGGATGTGTAAAGAGAAATTGGGAAGTGCTAATGCCAAGCAAACACTCTGAAGACATTCAGACTGAAAATGGGAGTTTCATGCAAGTTACACCACCTTTCAGATTTCTGACTTGCCAAGAGAAAATGGGAAAGTTGCAGTGACCAACAAACCCATATACTTTAAAGAAGAGTCAGTCTGACACTTAGCAACTTTCACGCACAGAGACACACAAAGCACAAGGTTTGCTACAATTTTCATCTTTTTAAAATAAAACAATTCCAAGGGTGACTCCACTGAATGTTGAATTTGCAAGTTCATTCTATCATACAAGTTTCAAATCCTGAAGCTATCAGGCACCTGGGATGATCCCTAATGCAAGGTGACCAACGCACAGAGTTTCCCCAGCTGCTTTTCAGGAAGAGATGATTTTATCAAGGTAAAAATACCTACACAGCTCTTTCAAGGCAATCAGATAGAATATAAAAAGACACAATTATGCAAAATAAAATACCTAGCAACATCCATAGGACAACTTTAAAAAAACTAGTTTCCCATCATTTGTTTCTTAGACAACATGTAAAATACGATGTTGTGACCTCAAGCACCCTAAAAAACCACATGCATGGTTCACACACACCAGCCACAGGCCCTTAATGCTCATTTAGCAAAACAATCTGGCTTCAGCTCAGTCTTGCCTAACAGAGAGGTGCTTTTCTGGTGCTACACTCACTTTTCCACCATAGCAGATGTGCAGTGTTTGTATTTTAAGTAAAGAAGAAAAAACACAAACCTAAAAAAAAACCCAGATACACCCTGTGACATAACTGGATCAATGGATATGAAAGAACCTCTAATGAAAATTGTTCCCAGGTTTGCATGAGTTAAAACTGACTCCTTTGATACTTACTAGCATAACAATAGTAGCAATCAAACGTGTAGGCTCAAACATCTTCTTCAGTTGTTTCATTGGTCCCATAAGAAACATAGTGCTGTGAAAAACAAAGCAAGATGAACACAGAAATGAGAAAGGCAAAAGTGCAACTGGGTAAGATTAAATTGTCTGCTGCCATAGAGGCAACACAATGTTGTTATGGCAATCAGTGCTGCATAACAAAAGAAATGGGATTATACAATGAGACAAAATCCATTCCTGCTTTTCTTGGTGCAAAGTATTTATAATTTTATTCACACTTGTTCAGTTAAAACTCACACAAGCAGAACAGAACTATCAAGTTAGAAGCATAGTCAAGGTCAGCTTCAACCACATCACCCTTGACAGATGCTTTTCTAACCTGCTTTTCAAAAATACTATTTACATCTGCTTTTCAAGAACACCATCAACAGAGGCTCTGCATGGATTGCCAGGTAATCCAGCTCACTTCCTCTACATAAAAGGCTGTTTTCAGGCCTGCATTCATTCTCTGATCCCTTACCAGATCTGCAGCCCTCATTTAGAGCCCTGGTGATGGATATTGGATGAATTATACAAAAAGGAAGTTTTATCTAAAGTGGTATTTCTGTCCCATATACTATATTATTCTGCTTCATTAGCATATTACTTCCAATTCCATTATTTATGCTTTCTTACATCATGCTAGGTTTCCACAATCACAGGAAGTCTGGCCTGTCACAAAGTCTGTAGGACTTTGCTTCAGGAACCTCGATGGCCATGAATTCTTACCACATATGCTTGCCCTGGCAGACTGCCCTGAATATATTCACCAAAGCACACAGAACACTTCCAAATGCAAAATGGTGAAGAATTACTTTTATCTTGGGGAACAGGAACCAACAAAATCAAAAAACCTCAATGCTCAAAGCATGAGTTTGATTCTTGTTAACCGATGAGCAACTTTTACCTTGAATGCATTACTAATAATACTACACAAAATTGAAATTTTCTTTACCATTTCAGGGCACTACTGGAAAAATACTGTTCTGTAAAATTCAACAAGAAAATTATCTACAAAAGCAAATCTTCTCTCGCAAATGCAACAGTTTCTACTACTCATGCATTATAACTCTGCTTTAGTTTCTCATCTGCATTAGGGAAATAATATATAAAGACTCTTACCTCCCAAGAGATGCAATATTCCCCAGAGTATAAAACACTGCGAAGAGTACCAGCCCTTTCTTTGGTATCCATAGCAGACAACTACCCTAAAAGGGAACATTTAGAGAGAGGGGGGGAAATTAACAGGTTTCTAATTGAAACAAATCTATTTATCCAAGAAGTATCACATCACAAAAGAAATCTCAGGAAAACTTAAAGCCAAACTTCAGAATCACACATACAAAAGTAAATTAGCATTCTTGTTAAGAGTCGGTGTATTGCATCTAACTGGAACCGAGTCAGACATCTCCATGGAGACTCGGAAAAATCAAGCAGTAGCAGAGCAAGGCTGTAATTATCTGGGCTCCTGAAACGCAAATACTGGGGAGATCTGGCAAAAAGCCCTTACCAAGATCGAGCACAGGCATCCAATCGCAAAACACGCAACGAAGCCTTTCACTCGGGTGCCCCAACTTAACGAAGTCGCATCGATAACCTGGAAACAGGAGAAAAACAAAAGTGAAACTTGTTTACTTGTAGCTCTTGCCTCCCACCAAGCGTGCACACTTCCTCTCAGTCGCCGCGCCGTGTCCCGTTCAGGCAGCCCCTGTGTCCCCGCGGGAAGGGGGATGCCGAGGCGCCGGGACAAGCGGGGGAGCGCTGGCGGAGCCCACGCGGGACAGCCCGGCCCCGCCAGCGGCGACTTCTCGGCGGTGGCTGCCCCGCCACTCCGCCCAGCACCCCGGGGAGGGGTGACCGAGTCCTCCCGCCCGGGAGAGAGCGCAGCGGCGGCGCAGCGCTACCTCGGCCAGGCCGCTCGGCTCCTCCGCGTCGCGGCCGCTCAGCACCCGCTTCAGCTTGTCCATGGCTCCGCACCCCGCCCGCCCGGAATGCCCTGCCCTGCCCTTCCCTTCCTCCTCAGGGACTACCGGCCCCGGCAGGCACCGCGCCCACCTGCGCGCCGCAGGTAGGGGAAGGAGGCGGCGCGGCGCGCAGGCTGCCGGGGGATGTAGTCCGGATGTGCATGGATCCTACCTCCTCCCAGCACTTTCGAATCCTTCACTTGCCAACAGCAAAACTCATAGTCATACAGGTTTAATTTTCGTCCCACAACTGTAGCTCTTCTCCCGCTCTTCTCCCTCTCACTTTGTTTTCATAACAATCCAGAGCACTCTCCTGCCAAAGGCATGTGGATGCAGTGTCCTACCAGCAGGCAAAATTCAGCATCACAAATAGTTATTTCAGTTTATTTTGCTCGGTTAAAAACAGAACTATAAAATGTTTGGTACATTTTATTTAGCAACATACAAGGAACTATATAAACTGCCACATTGAACTCGACACAAAACAGCTGGAGAATTACCCCACTCCCTCCCCCAAAAGTTATTTATTGTAAGTGGTACTTTTCTGTGGAAATTTTGTGCCAGAGCGCTTGTGGTATGCCAGTTTATACTGCTGCTTCTTGGTAATCCGTGTGGTGTAAATCACAAAGTGCTCCAACTCTGAATTTATTGTAACTGTAACCTCCTAAACGTGTTTGTGTGATTTCCCCAACACGTGTGTTCCACTGAAATGCACAGCACCCTTTAGAATACATGGGTATCACATATCTATAGAGTCAGGATACAAGTCCATTCCATAAAACTTGACCAACAGGTCACAATTTAGGATGTGTGATGGACAAGAGAAAATACACAGTGTAAGCTAAACATGCAGAGTGCCCTTTCCACTGCTCTCTGCTCTGTGGGTTTCCCTCCACACTCTATTTCAGCCCAAAGGCATTTAATGTTAGCATCACTGACCAAGCCCAAATCAGTTTGAATTAACAAATGCAGATAGAGTTTCCTTCATGCCAGCACTACACGAGCTCTCCTCTCAGTCATACCAGCTCTAAAGTGTGTTTTTATAAGCTTTAAAGCATGTAAACTAATACATCCCTAGAGTAAAAGAAGTGCCATTGTTTACTTCCACCAGAAAAATCTCTTCACCCCCATTTGTTGTTCCCTTCCTTTTCACTCTTTCCTCTATCACTAGAGTGGACACAAATAATCTATTACCAAACGAATTTTAATTGTCTCCATGCTGCATTCATTTGCAGTCCCCTTCTTCATCCTGACAATAAAATCTTCAGGAAACAAGTCCAGGAAGATGAAAAAAAAGCCAGTAGAATTTAGGACTGTAATGGGGACCATAGAGGACCTCACCTCTATTTCAAAGTGGCCATAAATGCATTCACCCACATAATGTCTGATAATTATCTGATAATTATCACAGCTGATAACCTCTTTCAGAAACTCTTTCATTTCAGTTCTCCTCACTCATCCATGGATCGTAAGATTTTTTGCAGCAATCCTTTCCAAAGGATTCCAAAGGTAAGGCTGAAGGTGTATTCAGAAAAAAAAAATGCTAATCAATAACTTTGTATAAACTAATCCTCACAGCCCCTCTGTGAGGTAGGCATATATTAACCCTCATTTTTACATGCAAGGAATGGAGGCACAGAGAAATGTCTTTCCCGTGGTTAGAGAAAATCAGTAACACAGGAAAAATTGCAGTTAGTTCCTGCCTTTCCACCCGATGTTGAATTCACTAGACCAGGCTGCCTCAAATAAAAGTGAAGTAAGTGTGTTATTTGTTTTTACTATGAAAACAGTCACTTGGCAGTAGACTTTCTTTTCCCCCTAAAAACCTCACGGTCTTCTCTACATGAAAACCACTTCACAAAAGATCTGGTTAAATATTAGGTTTTGTGGTGGGTTGCTTCTAGTAAGCCGTGCAGTGTAGAATATGAGGATTTTTAAACAAAAACCCCAAGATATCAGAATGTGTACATGCTCTTACCTGCAAACACCTTAAACCAAAAGGCCTGTTTTTCACTGCAGTTACTTGCTTCCTGCACTGAGTGTCAGCAGTAAACCCAGACAAGCCTGCTTTGCTGCCCCACTCTTAGGCCAAACCATTAAGATACTGTAGGATTTCCAAAAGCAATGCAGATATTTAATCTACAGAGTATTGAAACCATGACTATACAAGTGATCACACTTCTATTAATATTAGAACTTAAAATAATTTTTAAATAAACCAAAGTGATGTATCTGGAATACATGTTTGCACCCTTTTAAGGCCATACAGGATTTGATCGCTCAATACCAGCATCCTTTAGGGATCAGAGACTAAAGAGCCCTGCCTTCCCCAGCCTTAAGCCCCACTGTAGATTGGAAAGTTGGCTGTCAGGGCAGTAGAACCATCACACATGGGCACATCCAAGCGAAGCCCTGAGCAGGGCAATGCCTTTCCAGCATCACACATGACCGGAACAGCACAGGGACCTCAAGTAACTGCCCAGAGAACTCCAGTGGACATCAGATTAAACCAGCATTTGTGAAGAGACTTACCAGTGTCTGTCTGTTAACCTCCAGCCTTTTTCCTACTCTGGAGTTAATGCCTCACAAATAATTTTACTTTTATATAGTGTCAAACAAATGCATTTTTCCCCTACACTTAAACCTAGCCTCAGATGAAATGAATATTCTAAGGTGAGACTCTGGATCAGAGACCAAAAAAAATAACTTAGCTGGTTATCAACTCACAAGAGGGGAAGCCAAGTAAAATAGGTAGTTTATGACTGACAGATCAAAATAAATGCAGAGGAATGATTCTCTTTTTTTTACTGTGGATTATTTTTCAAGAAAAATAAAATCATGCCAGTTCTACAACTCCGGTAGTTTTTAGTATCTGAAGCAGCAGTAACAAAATCTTCACAGAAGTGTTAGTGGAGGAGGGTCCAGACAATACTCCTGCCTGCTTGGTGAATTAAACAGAACCCAGACTCTCAATAGTCATTTCTCCAGTGCTGTTGAAAACTGTAACTCACCACCAGTCTATCATCAACTCCAGATACAGGTTAAAAAAACCCAAACAAAAAACACCATTAGCAAAACCTGCTTGAAATGTTTTCTCTCAAGGCTACAGAAAAATTAGCCAAATTCTTCATTCCACTAGTAGTGAAACGCCCCCCCCCCATGACAACAATTATGTGATCACATTATCTCCAATATACTTCAAGTCCGTATAAAGTCACATTTATTTAGACTTAGCACATGTGGTTTCCAGGGATGCTTCTGGCTGAGGCTCCAGCTTCTCTGGGAATTCTAGTTTTTCACAGATTGTCTCCTTTATTGGTAGATACTGAGAGATCTCGTTAGGTTCCGTGAACAGGGAAGGTGGAACGTTCTAAAAAGCAAAAATTTTACATGAAAAAAGTGAGAGAAAAGAGGGGATAAAAAAAGGATTCCAAACCCAAACTTTTACAGACAATTACTCTAAAATTTACTGGATGTAAACACCTGGAGTCAGGTATGATTATTAAAATATACCTTATAACTTCAAATGGGCTGTCTTACTCCCTACAAGTAAGGATCAAGAGGTTAAGGTAAGGTATTTAACGTTTTTAAGCAGCAGATTATAAAAGTGCAAGAAAGTCAGAGATATGCATAAACACCTACAATGTTTTTTAAAAATATATTTAAAATTGAATGGAACAGTCTTTTTAAGGTTCTACTTCTAGATGAGAGTAGGACCACAAAGGATTCCATCTCTTCCCTTCCAGCCATTGCAATATATTCACCAGCATTGCTAAGATTGATCAATTTTCAATTGCTCAGTCTCAATATGTATCTTAGTTGCTATGAAGTCGACTACAGACATTTATTTTAAATACTAGAACTCAATGGATTTTTATTTCATATTTTAGGAAATAGGCTGGTTTCATTAAGTTTATCAATATCTGTCTCTGGAAGAAAGAAAATGTAGACCACTTCCCCATTTACAAGACATTTGATGGAAAAAAAAATCTATACTGAGGAATTGACCTTCAGAAATAATATTCTTTAAGAAGCACATCCAGAACTATTCAAATGCAACCTCTGTTTTGGTATCCCTACGCCATATAAGAAACCATCCCACTGCTTTAATTATTTCCAACCTCAGTGAAGCAGGAATCTTTTTTTTGCTTTACCTATGCAAGCTAAAAGCCATGTGCATTTCCACTCTGTTAACAACAGCCAGAAAAAATGATCTAACAGCACAGATGATAGTTTTTAAACATAAGGTGAAGTAAATTCTAGATCACTGCTTTGTATTTCAAAAATTACAAAACTATCAAAAAGCTCATGTTTGGATTTAGTTTTCTTTATAGGGATCACATATTGTTAAGAAATGATACAGCATCCCTTTCCTCACAAGAAAAAAAGTATTCCTTTCAAAGATCAGTACCACAGCAGCCACTTTCTAGAGGCAAAGGTAAAACAAGGGAGAAGGAAAGGTCCAAGAAAATGAAAGTTCAGGTTTTGGGTCAAGAATAAAAATAAACATCTGCAACTCCAAATGTACCACAAATTATTCTGAGCCATTACTAGAGTTTTAAGGTGACCTATTAGCCTCAAATATTAGAGAAAAACTGAACGAGTCTATTACCAGACAGATCTTAGCCCCTAATACTGCTTGGAAGCACACAACCAGCCATGAAATTTAACATCATGGGACATGGAGTACCTGATTTTGCGGCTGAACAGTTCTATGAAAAAATAAAATAATAAAAACATTTTATTAACTCAAAGGTAGAAAAAGTTATCTATTCCAATCCCATATCATGTCATCTGTGATCTGAGCATTTACAAAAGGCAAATGTGCCCTAAAACCACCAAAACAAATGCTGCATGAGCAGAAATAATTTTCCTCTGTATCAATTCCAAACCTTACAAAGAATGACTTAGAGACACAGTATTTTCTATGCTGACCATAAAACAAAAAAGCAGACAGAAGAAAAGAAAGAAAGCTTAAAAAATACTGTACCTTTAAACTGGATATTTTGCTTTCTCTGGATGTGTATTCTCGCAACATGTAGGTCTTGTCAGCCTAATGGAAAAAAATTATCATTTGCTACTGCTGAAAACTAAGCATTTAAAATACACTGAGTTTATTAAGCACTGGAATTTGGTTGACCACATAATTTCACCTAGGAGTAGAAATGTACATTCATATTCATGAAGACAGAGAAAGACAATGTTTTTTTTTTCCAAAAACCACCCTTCTGCGTGCATGCATTAAAAAAAGCTCTATTTTTAATTGTTTAATTATTGTTAATCTTTACTCAGCTAGAACTCCAACAAATCTACACAGGATTACCAAACCACAAATCCTAACATCCTGTATTATTTATGACATACCAGAAGTCAATGTACCATGGACAGTTATCTGCAAGTTACACTTGCAGTCTAATTCTATTAGATACGACAAAAATAATTTACTTGCAAACAAGACAGTATTGAACTCTTTACTGTTGCCTATTTTTCCTCTTGCATTTCCTCCTCTAATCTGTGTCTGTCAAATGTGTTTAAATGATTACATCACATGAAGGGTAGCCTACTCTGCTCATACACCACAGCATCCAGCACTTGGTCACTAGTTCAGCACCACCACAACAATAAAATACACCTGGAAGTTCTTATGTCCCCAAATATCAGTATTAAATTAGAGGAATATCAGGTCACTGAAAGTAAAATGGCAAGGGAACCTCTGTAAAATAATCATGGTGGAAAGTAAGGGTTTTACCTCATGATGAAGCCTTGTGTCATTCATTCTGATGAGTACTCCATCAACTCGCAAGAAAAACCTCAGCAGCACAAAAAAGCTGGAAGGCATAACTCTCTGCAAAAACAAAGATGGTCCATTCAGCACACGACAAAGGTTTACTTCAAGCATGTACTTCTCTACATCAGATATTCACAGTGGAAGACAATATGAGAAATTTTCATGAACGAAGTCCAAATCTGGGCAATAGTCAAACAGTCAAAATAGTCAAAGGACTATTAGGCAGGATGCAGAAGGAGGGAAAAGATTGTCCCCTGAGGCAAATGACAGATGACGAAGATTTCAAGACAGATGACGAAGATTCCAGATCCCTCTGCTGAGTAAGATCAAGACTTCTTGATCTTACTTCAAGAGATTTTAAGTAAGATCTAGTAAGATCATACTTCTAAGAGCAAGGATGAAGAACTTTGTGTTTTAAAGTTTAAATGTCAGAAGGCACAGCATGCAAAAGTAGCTGTGTTTTACATTTGTCAGCCAACTGAGTCCCCAGGCATATTTTATACACCTCCCAGTACTCACTACTTTCACACTCAGACTTGATACTCCATGATCATGGAGTTCATCTTCAAACAGGAGTACTTCTTCAAAAAACATAATTTGTTCCCTGGCTTTCAATTTCTCTGTATTTATGTGTTCTGTTGTAGGAACAACCTAAAGAAAAAGATTAAGAACAGTTAGCATATTAATTTGTTGCCAAACTACATAAAGTTTGTCCTGATCTTTTGAATTCCACAGTTTTAGAAGAGAAAAAACTTTTAGGGCACTAAGCTTAAGACACCCCAAATTTCTAAGAGAAAAAGTTAAAATCAAACTTTCCAAGAGTTTCTTCTTGGAAATAAACATGAAGCAAAAGCAGAAACTAGGAGTGGAAAATTCTGAATAAAGTTCCCTGTGGGTACAGGCTCAGTAGGGTTTAGGCTCCAAAAAATTCTTCTTACATTCATTCAAATGCTTCTTTCAAAACATTTGAAGATGCCTTGTGTTTAACATATGTATGAGAAGTTCAGGTTTATAAACAGATTTCCATGCATTTAGTATTATCTAGCCCACTACACACCTTGAAAAGGATTTTAGCAAAGCCTTCCCACAGAAATCAAGTACCTATATATTATTTTCCTTCTCATGGTCTCCACAGACACTTCTGGTGCCTAAAGACTACAGACCAACACATTATTTCTATTATGTACTTTTAATTCCAGAATAACTCAAATGATCTCTAACTAAAGCAATTCTAGCTAATTAATATAGATTATGTGCTTAGTAGCAAGGAATCTGTACGCAGTAAAGAGAAGCTGGGAACTTCAGTCATTTTCACATAAATAAAGACGGGGAGGGCCTGTGAGTTTAAATATGAGGAGTTACTGAGTTACTGCTGCAGAAAGACATAAGGCCATTGAAAGCAGCAAGATCTACATATCTGCTTGACAAACAGGCAAGTAGCAGAGCATGAAGGTACTACAGAATAACACATCGACAGTCCTGCTGTGAGAAGCTTGAGACTCCTGAGGGGCAAGAGCTGAAGACTCCCATGCGCTTTAATCCTAAAATGCTTTAAGATACTGCCCACCCCTGTTATGAAAATAAGCCATAATTTCATTAGGATAAAATGCTGAGAGACATGAGAAGCCCAAATCATACTTTGAAATCAGAAATCACAAAGCATAAAAGATTTTACAGAAGCCTATTGAAAGGTAAATGACAGCTTAAAAAAAGAAAAATTTTGCTGAAACAACATGTGGTCAGCAATTAACAAGAAGAAAATGGTTACCTTTAATGTTGCAGTATCTCCCAGCAAAGTTCCTTTGTAGTCTGTTGTGTAAGTCCAGTCATATGGCTTGACAACTTCCTTAGTGTGCTCAGTCTCACTCCTCAAAAAGTGAAAGAGAAAACAGCTTTGTAGTAATTGCTTTGGAGCAACTTTCAAATAATTACAACCTCACATAAGACTGTGCATTACAATTACAAAAAGAAAAGCAGCAGCATTGTCTGTGCTGCAATTACAATGTCAAGACTTAATAATGATTTCACAACATCTGTTTCCATAGTAACTTTGAAAGCAATTATGAGAATTCTCAATTTAACACAATCTCAGTTCTATGACTCCAAATAATTTTCATTCAATATTGCTGAAAAATTTGTATTTCAAGATCAATTTTTCTTTAAGTAGGCAGAAAGTGATCTGTTGACAACACACAGCAATCATTAACACTGCAGTTTGCCAGAGTTTTCATGACAACTTTGCTCTCTGTGCTTTATTTCCAGGCACTCTACAACTAATCTAATTTGGTAAATACTAAGCATTATAATTAGTTCTCATGCATGGTAATTGTTCTGCTTTATTCCTAAGGCTAAGATTTTGAACATGTACAGCACTTTGCAACACCACACAATACAATCTTGTAATGCTCGAGGCCCTATGAGTTTTAATAAACAGAAACAGCATTAAGGCATGTTAAACTGAAGTTTACTTTAAGAAAGCCAAGACATAGCTGAAAAATACAGCTGATGCAACTTAACAGAAAGCATGATGACAGCAAAGAAAAGTGAAGTGACTTCTGTGATCACACACTGTATCTAGGGTAGAACCAAATGCTGCACGGTCTGCAAGAGTTCAGTCTGCTCCGTTAACTACTGTATGACAGTTTCACATACAACACACCAGTACTTGCCCACTGGTGATAAAATACTGTACCTGCTCTCTTGCCACTCCTCTGCACAAGCGACTTTGATCATACCTTGACAATTATTGACACATTTTAAAGCATCTGTAGCATTGAACTCAATTCCAAAACCATGGTCATGCTGTATTCTTAGGACATTGTCTCCAAACATCATCTCTGGCAAGGAAGGCATGTGTAATTCATCAGCCAACCTGCAGAGAAAAATAAAAAAAACATCAGTCAGCTATAGTTCAGTGAAAGCTGTCCTTGTTTTGGAATAAGTATTCTTTAGACCATGATAATTTAGAAGATACATCATCAGTATTTTCTGCAAGACTTAGTTGTTTTCCCAGTTTAATCATTTGGCCTGAAATGCAGTCATTGATCCAAAGCGACTTTTCCACCACAGAAGTATTTCTAAACAATTCCTTCTCCGTAAGTCTCATACAAAAGTCTCACACGTGAGGAATCAAAAAATATCTGAGAAGCACATAGAAGCATTTTTTCAACATGGGCTAGCAAATCCCTGGATGGTCAATGGACCAACTTTGGTAGGTGCTCAAAGAAACTTTTAGGAACAAGGACTCATCATCAGCAAGTTTGAATTCACTGCATAGTAAACCATATCTCCAAATTTAGAAGCCTACAAAAAGGATGCTTAAAACAAGCCTGGCAGGGTATGCAAAAAGTGCAGAAGACACTACTGTGCTCTACTACTTTTTCAAGCTGGTAGAAGACACATGCTGGTATTTGTAACTTTAAGCAGGAAAGCCACAGCCAAAGCCACAGAACCAACTGAGCAAGGTACTGCATGAACCAAGTAAGCACCACCCCTGCAGAAGATCTCAAAGCATCCTATTTCACATTTTGTTTTATATCAGTCTGTATACTTATTTAAAGTTATATATACATATGCAACATATAAATAGACACAAACCCCAACACTTGATCTATCCTCCGACCTTCATTACCAAAAACCTTCCTATATTTCTTTTCCTGTCTACCTACTTGACGTACCAAGGTAAAAAAGGAATAAATGACATCTGGAGAGAAGCAAGCTTTAAGACATATACTAACTTGAAGGAGGGGAGGGAGAATAGTGAATAATAGAGAATAATGTCCACTTTGATAAAAAGGCATTCCTGAACAAAAGTGGTTATTCTGTAACCCTGAATACAAAAGAACAATATGCTAACCTAACTAAAATAAAAATAGCAAATTCATAGACCTGGAGAATAAGATCTTATGTTTTTCCCATAGAAGGCAGAGTAACATTATGAATTTTTCCATTTCATCAAGTGTAGGAATCCCTGACCCGCAAAAAAAAATTCCTGCATAAAAGATTCCTTGGCTATGGCATATTTAATCCTTCACCTTTCCGCACAGGTTGCTGAGGGATTTTTGCAATACATATTTGCCAGAAATAAAATTCCTATAGATACTAATAATGTTCCCCAAGCAATAAAAAAGACAAAATGGGTCACTGTGACCTTGCTGCACTTCACACAATTGGCCTAAGCCCATTGATCCAGCCTGTCCAGATCCCTCTGCTGAGCCTTCCTACCCTCCACCAAATCAACAATCCCACCTGACTCGGGCTCATTTGTGAACTTACTGAGGGTGCTGAATCCCCTTGTCCAGATTATCAATACTGGATCACCTTGTCCACATCATCAGTGAAGATATTGAACAGGACTGGCCCCAGTACTGAGCCCTGGGGAACACCGCTGTTGACAGGCTATCAGCTGGATGTAACTCCATTCACCATCCTGCTTTGAGCTCAGCCATCCAGCCAGGGTTTTACCCAGCAAACAGGGCACTCATCCAAGCCATGAGCAGCCAGCTCCTCTCAGAGAAGGCCTCATTAGCCTCACACAAGGTAAAAGCAAGATAAATGAAAATACATTTAACAAAACTAATGAGATTCCCAGGTAGATTGGAATTTATTCCAGAAAATGAAACAAAGAAATATCTGCCAAATTCATCTGCCACTGAGGTCTGTTATGGCACAGCTGAACTGTTCAGTTTCACATTAGCAAATCTGACTTAAGCACTTGATGGTGATACAGGAACATTTCCTCCAGTGGTTTGACTGGAGTGGAAATTACCACACGAAGAGAGAAAATTTTAAATTTTTAATGAAAACCACTACCTTAAAATAGCTATTACCAAGTCATGGTATGAGACATTTAAAAGACCCTTTTTCAAAAGTAATTAAGAAAATCAGGCTTCTAATTAGCAGGCTTCAGTTCACAGAGGTCCAGAGATCCAAAACCATTATGACCATACAATCACAGAATGGTTTGGGTTGGAAGAAACCTTAAAAGTCAAGGTCCAACCCCCCTGCCATGGCCAGGAACACCTCCCACTACACCAGGTTGCTCAGAGCCCCATCCAGCCTGGCCTTGAACACCTCCAGGGATGGGACACCAACAGCATCTCTGGGCAACCCATTCCAGTGCCTCACCACCTTCACAGTAAAGAATTTCTTCCTTGAGTCCAATCCATATTTCCTCTCAGTTCGAATCTATTCCCCCTTGTCCTGGTACTACATGTCCTTGTAAAAAGTCCCTCTTCGTCTTTCCTGCAGGCTGCCTTTTGCAATCACTAAAAAAAAATTTTGGAAATCACCTGTAATCCAAATCGCCCCAGCTTCTCCAGCCAGAGAATCAAGCTTGAAGCGAGGGCACAACCCCGGTTCCCCCCATAAGTAGGCCGAACAGCATCTCCCCGCTCCGGGAACGCTCTGCTCCTTCCGCAAGGCCACCCGACGCCCCCAGCCCCGCGCTGGGACGGCCGAGGCCGCAGCCCCGAGGGGGCTCCCCGAGAGCGGGGACACCGCGCAGAGGCTCCCCGAGAGCGGGGACACTGTGCAGAGGCTCCCCGAGAGCGGGGACACCGCGCAGAGGCTCTCCGAGAGTGGGGACACCGTGCAGAGGCTCCCCGAGAGCGGGGACCCTGTGCCGCGCTGTGCTGTGCCCCTGTCCGCCCCGGCCCGTAGCCCGCCCCACCTCTCGGCCTGCGCCGACTTCATGATGTGCGTCCGGGCGGCGCTCAGCTTCCACGGCCCGAAGGTGAAGTCGCGCCGGCTGCTCTGGAAAACGGGGTGCATGGCGGCCTCCTCTCCGCCGGGGAGAAGGCAGGAGGTGGCGGCAGGGGCGGCGGCAGGGGTGGCAAAGGCGGCGGAGCCCCTCTCCT
>VZRM01006484.1:0-50118 GCA_013397955.1 Grantiella picta
CCAGTGCTCCACTGTATCGAGATCCCTCTCTCTGCAAGGACTCTTGCAAGAGTCTTGAGAGTCAACAGCACCTTCCACTTTGATATCATCAGTGAACTCACTAAAGGTGCGTTCAACTCCTGTATCCAGTTAACTGATAAAAACATGAACAGAACTGGCCCTAGAATTGAGCCCCACAGGGCTCCAATAGAGTAAAATAAGCAGTAGCCAGAAGTTTTCAGAAAGGGCAAGTGAATCATTTAGTGTCTAGAAAATCTGTCTTCAAATCGATCATATTTTAGTGTCTAGAAAATCTGTCTTCAAATCGATCATATTTTATACTCAAAATTAATTAAAACATCATTTTATAACCTATGTACAAAAAGGGTTTCTGGCATTTTAGAGATTCCTCTCAGATAAAGGTGAAAGTTCGTTTTATCAAAATTTAGGCTAGAAATGGTGAACAAAATAATTAGTACTGAAAACAATTTCTCTTTAAACTTGTCCTAGTAGAATATGGTGGAGATTCATTTCAAATATAGGTCACATTTCTGAGCTTGATAAAGTAATTATCATGCTTTAGTGGGAACTGATGTTGCTTGCCTTATGTTATGCAGTGAACACAGATTCATTGCCTTCAATGGCCATAGTGGTGAAATCTACTAAAAGAAACTTCAGCAACAAAAATCTCTCAAATGACAAAACCCCCTACCTGTTAGCACCAAAAGCCATAGAATCAATATGGCAGTGAGGAATGAGTGTCATCTGTAATGTCACTTCTGTTTTTAAGTGTCATTATTTCTTTTTAACAGGTTGGTTCTCTGAACAAGCAAGGCCACAAGTAGCAGCAACAAAATGAGAGTAGGGCAGTAGTGGGAATGAGCAGCAAGGAGGTATAACCCCGGTGTATGGTACTGCTATGGATTAAGCACATGACATAACATTCAGATTTAGGATTAAATGTCTATACAGTCTTCATTGTTTGATAGTAGCGTTTTGTTAGGAAGGGAAATTCTCTGGCTACGGGATACAGTAAGCTGGCCTTCTGATGACCCTTTCAACTTGTAGTTTTTATCTTGCAGCATGCTTTTAATATTTGATCTTTCCTGTGTGATTGAATACTTTGATCTCATAGTGTTTTCCAATGAAGCAAGTCAGTGAAGAAGTCAGACTGTTAAAAGGAAATATTATTGTCAAGCAAGAGTGTTTGCTTACACAATAATTGTGTATTTTTAATAATGTAACTTTTTACAAAGATTTGTGAAGTTAAATTACTCCTCACAGTTAATACATTAAAATAGTTGTCAGTTGCCCTGTTAGAAAAGGAGAAACAAATTTTACAGGTAAATTAAATATAAGCTATAGTAGTTTTCAGCTTCTATTATACAGAGAGTGAATTCAGCCAATATTGATAAATTATGTCACTAAAATTACTATTAGTACTGTGATTTTTGAAGTAGGATAGAGAGGTCTCATCAAAAATGTGTACAGATATAAGTGTTTTTAAAAAGTTTAAGTGGTGGTTTTCATTGCTTTCATTTTGGGCATTTATTGTAGCTAATAATTGTGTGCCTTTTCTTACTGTGCATTCCATTGTCTCTGTCATTTTCATTGTTGGTTTTTGCTCTTCTGGCCCCCCAGTTAAATTACACTTAGATTTTTTTCTTTAATGTTACTGTTACCAAACTGATCAAAATCAAAATATCCATTGTTATTGAAAAAGAAAGGAAATAAAATGGATGTGAGAGTAATCATACGTTTGCATTTGAAAAATTTCTAGTTTGTATTTTAGTTACACTTGTGTTTTTGTTTTTAAAAGCAAAATTATTGTGAACAAATCTGCTTTTCCAAAGGCTGGATCCTGCAGTCTGTGTAACTCCTGACTTTCCATTTACTTTGACAGCTGGGGATCTTCAAAGGGTGCTGGCAGCAGTAAGGGTTGATGTCCTGTCCCAGTAAAGCTAATGCTGTAAAACATACTGAATTACTTTGGTTTGGGATTTGATTCTGTGATTTCAGAGACCTAAAGTTTTGTTTCTTGTTCAATTCTTATTGCAAGCTCTGCATGTCTCTTCCTGATCTATTTGAAGGGAAAACATATGGAGTCTTTTCTTAAAATCGTTGAGGGATTTATTTAATTTTTTTTTTTACTTTATTGATTATATTTTTATTCAGTCTGGGTTATTTTTATTTCAGTGCAGCTCACCAGTAATTATACTCCTTTGAGCTCATTCTGAGCAGCTTAGAAGGTAAAATGAACTTTGAGGCTGTGATACTGCAGTGTATATACAAGCAAAATGACTTTCTGACCTCATTGATGGAGGTTTGTGTTCACTGGGACTCTAGAATGAGGGCTTTTAATAAAATATATGCCCTAGCCAGGAATAAAGCAGGCATTTCTGTTGATCTGTAAGGAATCTGTCAAAACTTCTCTGATCAGGCTTTTTTACTATCCCATCTTGAGTCCTTTTTTTAATGACATCTATTATCAGATTGAAATGGCGATTGAGACACTGCAAAAGTCTGATGGTCTGTCCACTCACAGAAGCTCTCTTCTCAACAGCCATGTAAGTTGTCTCTTCTTCACATACACTCTCTCTTGCTTGTTCTGCATGCTTAGCCTGCCTCTAAATGTTTGTTTTATTTTATTATTACTTTTTGCTCTTAATCTTCCCATCTTAGTTGCTTGTAATCTACTACACCTCCCATGGCTTTATTTTGTCAGATTAAATGTCTTTATGGTATATTGCAGAGTGTTACCTGTTCCCTATGCTCTACACCTGTGTTAGGACAAGTTAACACAGTTGACTATTTTGCGGGTTACAAGTGTAAATGTCAAGCTGAGGTTCAATTAATTCTAAATTAGCTGGCTTTTGGCTTTTTAAATAAAGTTGTGTACATTGTAAGAACTGTGTACCACATACTAATTTTGGGGCATGTGAAGAGGAAGAGAAGAAACAAACAGCACATTAAATAATATATTTAGGGTATTCCTAGGTGTTACTTCATTTATTCTGACAAGAAAATTTCTTTTGAAATGACTTATTTCAGAATCCTAAGGATCCTTACAATGACCTGGTAAAAACTGAAAGCATTGCCTTAATTTGAAGTACACAGAAATGTCTTATTCATTTTCCTTTTACTTTGTTCTTACTTTGCAAGTCTTACTGTTAAGAACTTCTAAATAAACAAAGCTAAAAGGTATTGGGGTAAAAACATGATCTCCAAATATAGTGATAAATTCATTCTATGTAATTTTATAATAAAGGGAGAATCCCAAGTGAATTTTAATCTTATTATATAAATAGCATTATTACTTTGTACATTGTTAGTCTTTCCTGAAATGTTTTTTCTTTCTGTTGGTATTTATGGTTTTGCATTTTGTATTTTTGCCATGTTGATTGGTTTGTATTCATGTTACTTTCTTTTCCTTCTAAGCTTTACTTATATAAATTCAAATTCCCTTACTGCTTTACAGAAGAAATTGAAATTTAGTTTGCAGTCTTAATTTAGAATATGATGGTAGAGATTGTCCTTTGGAAATCAACTTAAAAATGTATCTTTTAGAAGGCTTGGGTTTGGATTTTGGTTATTTTTTCCTGTAGGGATCTGTTTTTTTCAAAGTTAAAATCAAAAATATTTTGTGGATAATTTAGGCAAATCTTCTTTTTCTTAAAAAAATCTAAAATTGTAATACTACAAAAAGTTACACAAAATGATACACAAAAGGACATTTGGATTCCACCTTGTGTGTTTACAAAATAACTATTTTGAAGATAAGATGGCATCAACATTATTTTAATAATTATAATAGATAGTATTAGACTGATAATATCAAAATCATTGTTTAAATGTTATTTTTTAACAGATCATAACTTTTTTGGCAATGTTTTGGAAATCTGTGGAAAGACTTAGAACACTAGAACTATTTATAAGTTTCTGCTTAAAGCTGTTAGGAAGTTCATAATCTTGGTATAAATCCAAGAAAAATTACAAGATAAGCTGCAGTGCCTCAGTAAACTATTTTTCACTCATTCCTAGTTCTAGGCACTATTCACAGTGTGTTCCTAATAACGAGATTTTCATCCAGCTGTCAAGACATATCATGATATTTCTTACTTGACTGTGAACTCTTTGTGAAAAATATTGCGATAGGAATATATCCTTGACTCTGTGGGGAAAGAAAAATTTAAAACAATCTTTGTACATATTTTTGTGGCAATAAGTCTTTCCCAGTTTTGGTCATTTTGAAAGAAATTTAAAATCTAGATCAAGCCTACTGGATATTTTGCTTGTTTTTAAAGCAATGCTTATGGTCTTTAAACTCAAGAACAGTATGGAGGAAGTTTAAGTGCAGATGTAGACTTTGTCTCTTTAAACTTTTCGTGACTTTGCTTTCTAATGATTTGGTTTAGTATTTATTTAAATAATTGGCTTAACAGATTTTAAAATAGAATTCTAAATTGTGTGTTTAATTAACTTACACTTTGCAGATGATAAATTAATTTGTGGCAAAATTTCAATTTGGGATTTAAATTTTCACCCTATGATACCTCAGTGAGGTTTTGTAGGATTTTCTTTCCTAAATACATGAGGTCTCATTTTAAGGAGCTTGTCATTTCTCCTCTGTTTTCCTTTGTTTCTTGATGTATTTCTGCATGAGATCAACTTATTCAATTAATTAATAGTTGAGTGTTTTATAAACATTGCCACTTAATTGAAGTCATACTCAATTTGACAGGTCTGGCTCTGTAAATATTTAATATTTTTCCGCATCTTATTTATACAGTATGGTCAGTACTACAGATTTAAAAGCCAGGACTCAAACCTGAACAGTTTTAGAATTGTATTTCAGCTCGGTAGAAAAATGTTTGGATTCTTTAAAAAGTTGTTTACAATAATGTTTTGGTTCAATTTTCTCTTAAAATCATGAATTAACTGCAATTTTTCTTCCAGGCTGTAGTGTATCAAGTAATGATTTCAAACCCTTGCTACTAAGTAGCTCTTTCCAAGATAAAAAATTCTTATATTGCACTTAACTTTATATTTGGGGTTTTTTTGTGTGTTGAATAATGCAAGTTATGTTTGAAATAACATCTGTTAGAAATTCATGTGATTAATGAAGTGCACTCAAAGTGATTAATAATAGGTTAGAAACCATCTGGAGGAAATATCTTAAATGCTACATACAGAACTTAATTACAAAATAATTATTTTTTGTTTGTCAGTCCTTTGGGATTGACAGAGTTTTTCCCCTTGGGGAAAACAGAAGTACTTCACATTCTGTACCATTCTGATTCAATTCTAGATATAGTACTATATTACAAATGTTATATAAATATATTAATAAAAATAAAGATGTAATAAAATATTTTAAATATGGATAGATTGCAATTCTTGAAAGTTATAATTACCTTTGTTTGTAAGCCAAGACAGGCTTATGTCAGGTCACTAATGAAGTAAGTTTAATATATTCACACAAAAATCAAATGTTTACAAATACACCTTTTCTTCAGCTTTATTTCAAAAGGAGAGATGCTCAGTTTGGAAGCGCTTGTGAATGTTAGTGCATATAAAATAATGACATGATAAGTGATGATTAACTATACTTTTTAAATTTGTTTATTTGAAATGCAAAATTACCTGTAAATCAAGCTAAAACTTTTATGTCTTGGAAACATTTGCACCATACTTCTGTATTTGTCTAGAGCTTAGAAAATTTTACGGATCCATGACAAGTACTGGAGAAAATAAGGAAAATTATAATTTATTCAAAAAATAAATGGAATTTTAATGGGTTCTCAGACTATATTGCTTTGTATCTATTTTGTCATTTTCTGTAATGTTAAATCTAGGAGTATTAAATTGTCCTTTTTACTTTTTTTCTATATTAGCAACAGCTAGAGGTGTTTCATGAGTGTACTTTACTTAGAATGTCCAGTGGGGTTACATAAAGTATCTCCTTGCATTTTTCTAATTATGTACCACGATTACATGAAAAGATTACTATTCTTCCTAGAAATTCATTCTGTTCCTTCTGGAAGTCAAAGGCAACAGGCTACAGCTGAAAGGGTTTGTACCCCTAATGATTTATAGATGTACCAGGTATTTTCAACGTTACCTAGGTAACTTAATGACTTTTAAGCAGTAGCTTTTTTCTCATGTGTGTCTTAATGTTTTTTAGTAACAAGCAAAGAGAAACAGCATAATATTCCAGGTTTACAAATACATTAACTACCTATTGTTAGTCCAAGGAGTTTGTTTTCTGCAACTTACACGTATTGAATTCGCGATTACTTTATTTCTTTGTGGCACTAACAGTTTGTCTCCAAAGCATAGATACCTTTATCACGTATTGATGTGTGGTACTGAACCAAAAATATTTTAAGAAAAGGACACTTTCCTGAGGTCACAAGTGCAATGAGTTCTGCTGTTTCCTGGTAATCTGAAGATACTAAAGCATTATTGTACAACTAACAATTAAAGACTCTCTGAGGAAGGAAGTAACTTTTTATAGACCTGAAGAATGGTTCCAGAACTGTCACAAGTTAATGCTGTATGGCTACAATATTTTTTAGGAAAGTATATAATAATTTCTTTTTTCTGTTTTGTATGTGATATAGCTTCAGTGGCTTTTAGACAACTATGAAACTGCAGAAGGAGTGAGCCTTCCAAGAAGTACCCTTTACAACCATTACTTACGACATTGTCAGGAGCACAAGTTGGATCCAGTCAATGCTGCCTCCTTTGGGAAACTCATACGGTCCATCTTTATGGGACTACGGACCAGAAGACTTGGAACTAGGTTTGTGCAATTGAAATCCTGAATTATAATAGAAAGTAAAGGTAATAATTATGAATAATAAACTTGTCTGCTAGGCAAAATAATACATAAAACCTCTATAAAACCATTTAAATATTACAGTGTTTTTCTGTCAGTTCTGTTTCTTCATGTTGAACAGTTTTTTGTCAAGATACTATTACAGCTTTATTTTTTCTATTTTTGACAGTTAATGTGTTTATATTTTGGTAACTACACTGCAGATTTTTATCACTCCAAATAAAACATAGCTTGCCATTAGGAAATCACGAAGTATACTGTCTGCCTTAACTAGATAAATTGTGTTTATTTGCATTTTATTTTTCTTAGTCAAGTGGAGTACAAGTTAATATGCTGATAATATTTGTTTAAGAGAGTGAATTAATTTCCCAAAGGTAGTAATATGACACTCATGTAAAACAGGTATGACAGGAGAGGCAGGCCTGATTTGTGTGTATTCTTTTCCAGTCAATGTAAATTGTAAAGTAAATGTAATGTAAATACGTAAAACTAGTATTGTTGCTCTTTTAATTCTTGCTCTTTCATAAAGGGGGAACTCCAAATATCATTACTATGGTATTCGTGTCAAGCCAGACTCTCCTCTTAATCGGCTACAAGAGGACATGCAATATATGGCCATGAGACAACAGCCCATGCAACAGAAACAGAGGTATAGTGTGAAAAACAGCTATTCACTGGTATTTCTGATTCATCAAGTCTAACTTTTCCTTACATGGACCAGTTGAAATTCTAGTTCAGCTTCTCTGCTGTGAAAATAAAAGTTTGCTGGATATCCAGCTGATGTCAGTGATGTTAGGTACCGGTCAGTTTAAAAAAATATTTACCTGGAAATTGTCATAAATTTGCAAAAAATAAATAATTATAAAATGACCTATAATGCGAACAGATTCTTCTTAACTATATTGAATTCTTGTCCCACAAGCTGAAGAAAAGCAGTAAGAACTTTACTTTCAAATATGCCTGTTTCCTTTCATTGCTGTATTTTATGTACACACTTCTTATCAGAGAACTCACTATTAAGTTGCTTGGTATTTATTTCGTCTCCCTGTGAAGAATTAATGTGACCAAAATGGCTTGCCTTTAAGATTTTCTAAGTATGTTCCCTTAGTGTATGTTCCCTTAGTGTCTGTTGTTCCTGAGGAACTTGTGAAAGCTCAGAAGTTGAAAGCAGTGGCACAGGAGTGTGCTGGTGGTGAAAGAATGTGTGAATATGCATATTAAAAACTAGGTTGAACAGAAAATTTTAGGGGCAGAAAATGGAAATGAGCACATTTCTTTGAAATTAATCTTTATTTGACTGATGTCACTAGCCTCTCATATTACCCTAAAGTAAAATGTTAAATTGACAGTTTCATGACACTTACAGGTAGAAGAGCAGCATATCAAGCAAGTCACTTTTAGAGTCACTTTTACCCCCCTCCAAAAAAATTCAGTTGAATGAACAGTTTGGTATAGTGTACCAAGAATATTTTGTGTCCTTGGACACTATTCAGATATGGAAAACACAACTTCAAACTTTAACGTCAAACATGAAGATCACTTTTGTCTGAAATGACTTTACTGTCATTTCCAGAGGTAGTTACAGCACTTAAAAAAAAAATGCAAGTTAATGGTAAGATATTAGGTCTTAACTTTTTTTTGCTGAGCATAATACAGGAGCATGAAATGTCTCATAATACATCATGTAGAACATTCTTGTTACAAAAATCATGGCAAGATTGGAAGTATGAAATTATGATAGATACTTAAAAAATCTCCAAGCAAGCTTTTTTTACCCACTCAGTCACATTCGCTTAGAGGTTTCATTCGCTTGCATTCAAAATAACGTGTGCACCAAGACATCTTCCCCAACAGTCTAACTAGAATTATCTCTGGAAAAGTGATGCCAGTTAACTAGACATTGTCACATCTCTTCTCTTAGTGATTCACAGTGGAAAAGTGATTTTGGAATTTCATTATATAACTGTTAGGTGTGGATATTTCTTTTTGTTTCATTTCCTTTATGATTCCATTTAACAACACAATGTGTCTTACATAGTTCCCTTATTTTTCTGACCTAAGTATGCTTGGCATCATTTTCTTAACTTTATGTCAGTATCTGTTCCTTGATTAAATCTAAACGAAACCACACGTGTGGCACTGCGTGCAGTTAGTGCACACTTCTCCTGTGCACCATGTTTTGCACATGCCCACATGTACCTGCACCAACACGCACCCATTTGGGCTCAATTCACACCAATGCTAAGCTCTGCTGTGAGAATCTGTAAAGGTGTTGATGAGGGGTGGGAACTGCAAGGTAACATTATGCTCAATAGGTAGCTGTTACATGAAAAATACTGTGCTGTAGGAGGCTTAGTATTTAACTTCAGTGTTTCATATATGATGTCTGTATGTGTTCTTATCACTGTTATCCAAATGTATTGAAAAATTCTAGCAGGATTTATTAAGAAAGAACTAAAGGACTGAATATTGTAATTTTCATTATTATGGTAATGTTACTCTTTTGTCAGCTTATTAATATTTCTGGTGGTTCTTTTGTCTTTTAAATTAGTGGTAAATTGCAGTCAATATACTTTTTTCTGGTTATTTATGCCAATTCTGCATCTCTATCAGACACATCTAATTGAATGAACACTTCTAGTTCTCTTCAGCAAGTGCTGTCGAGTGACTGTATGCCACACATAATTTTTCTTTATTCCTTTTCATAATTTGGGAACCATGCACCTTTTTTATTTGCTAACTTCAATATCCCAAAGTGCTTGTGTTGAAGTCTTCATTATCCTCAGAGAGTAATGTTATTTCTTCTTAAAGTAATGAAACATTATCTTTGAGTTACAAAATTATGCCAAGCTATTTGTAAAGGGAAGGACTTGATTGGTGTAAATTTCCTGGACTTACAATATGCTGTTAATAAGCTACATTTTGCTAGAAATTGGGAGTGGTGCTGGAATACCACCTTTTTGAATTCTGTAATGCATTGTTAATACTTTAGCTTCTCTTAGTGGTTGTTTCTCTGTTACTTACAAAATAAGTAAGGATCTTTAAATTATTGTCCTGAAAATTTTGAGATGGAAAAATCAAACTCTATATTCCATTTATGAAGAAGTGAACAGGAAGGGTGATTTTGTACTTGGTATTTTTGCAGGTATAAGCCTATGCAGAAAGTGGATGGAGTTGCAGATGGCTTCACAGGAAGTGGTCAACAGACAGGCACATCTGTTGAACAGACTGTAATTGCCCAAAGTCAACATCATCAACAGTTTCTAGGTATGAAAGCAGGTTTTATACTGCTATATAAATAAGATTAACTTTGTTATCGCTGTGAATATCAAGCCACACAAGTGCAACAGTTGCTTCTGAAGTTATCATGCCCTCTTTAAACTCCTTACTCAAAACAGAGCAGAAAGGCACTTAAATTACACATGAGCTTTATGTAATATATAATATGCATCATGTAAGTATAAAAGGAAAAATAGGGTGACATATACTTCATATGGCATAAATGAAGTTGTTTTGCATATTTATATTAAATGTGCATGTTGAAATTCCTGTTATGAAAGTTGTTTCCTGCATGTGCATTACAGTGAATTATATTTCATAAAAGTCAGGGTTGGAGGATGGCATTACACTACTATTGCAGATTAATGAACCCCTGTGCTCTTTTGAAAGTGTGTGTGTGTGTGTGTTGTAAGTGGAAAGAGACAAATAGCCTAACTGAAACCCCAAAAGTCATATTTAAAAGTATCCTAATTGTGGATTTGTTGATCCAGTTAAGCATGTATTTCAGTCATGGAAACAAATCGTAATTTAGTTAATTGTTTGTTTAAAAAGAGTCTTGCTGATAAGAGTGTGCTATCAGTGTAGGTTTATTTGGTTGGGATTTTCAACTACCAAATCCTTTGGCCTAATTTTGCTTTTACTAAAACTATTCGGAGCATAAGGGTAGCATTAAAATGTTTTGAATCTTCTTTTCCAGGTAGCCTCAGTCCAGCATTTTTGTCTTACCAGCTTGTCTCTTGGAAACATTTGTGGCAAATAGTAAAAGCACACATTGGCTCTACTTGAAAGTCTAGTAAATGTCAAGTAAAAATGTATATTGAATCACACCTGGCTGCATAGAAAAACTTCAGTTTAACAACAAAAAAATTATTCAAGGATTATTCTCTCCTGCACTGGCTCAGATATTTTCTTGTGCCCTGTAAGAGTCTGAAAAAGTGTGTGATAGCTTGTCTATATAGATGTAGTATACATGACATCATTTTAATGACTTCAAGTATATTTTTTTTTTTAAATTAAAAACTATGAATGTAGTTATGATTTTGATGTATGACAGGTATGAAATATTTTCTTCTTTGAATATTATGACCTTTTGGAATTTATTTCTTTGTATAATCCTTAAATTTTTTTCTTAATCATACTGTAACTGGCACCTCTTTCACTATGTTGTCATGACAACAGATGCATCTCGAGTACTGCCAGAGTTTGGAGAAGTTGAAATATCTTCTCTGCCAGATGGTACTACCTTTGAGGACATCAAATCACTACAGAGTCTTTATCGAGAGCACTGTGAGGTATTTCCTATAAATCATTTATTTTTGAAAGTTCATGACTCTTAGTGAAGGCAGATACAAGAGAGTAGTGCCAAATATATTGCAGCCATGACAGTGGTGTGTGACTTTCCCCGTGGATATTTTACTTATTTGAAAAGGATAGCAAAAAGGGTTTTCTGGAGGATCCCCCTTAGATCCTCCAGAGGGGAGGGGAAAGGAGTTATATGCAATAGACACTGAGAATGAAATGTTGTTATATGTATATTTTTCAGAATGTTAGACTTTAAACTGTGCATGCAGATATTTGGTTTAGTCAATAGAAAATGTAAATCATTGGTTAGTTAATTTTTTTTAACATTAAAAGCAGCAACTTCTTTCTCATTTCAAAGAAGCATTGAGACATTTAAGCCACATTTGATACTGAACAATATTTTTTTCTTAATTATTTTTGAAGGTGCTTCCAACTTATAAGGAATTATGAAAAAGAATAAAATATCAGGTTTGCTTTTTTGTTTGCAGTAGCAGTAAAGATTTTCTGTGCTTAAATTCCTCTGATATGTTTACATTGGCCATGCTAGTTCCTGGAGGCTTCCATGCAAGCCTTATGCAAGTCTCTGTGCACAATAGTTTATGGTGCTGGATAATTTATGGATATCAAAGGTATTAAAACAGGCATAATTTTTAATATGAGAAATATACAGCTTGCCTTGGTTCCACTGTGTGATGAAGGAAAAAAGCTATAGATCTAGCTGAAGTTGGGAGTGGGGGGAAGCTGCGTAAAAGACAATATGACCTCATGTTTCATTTTCTCAGGCAATACTGGATGTGGTTGTTAATCTTCAGTTCAGCCTGATAGAAAAATTGTGGCAAACTTTCTGGCGCTATTCTCCTTCTGCTCCACCTGATGGCACTCCTGTTAACGAACCAAGGTCAGTGAATGCTTCTTTTTGTTTAATGTTTTATGATAATGTGTGAAATATAAAAAAATCCTATTAGTTTTAAATTAATAATAGTATCTTTTTCTTCTGTGGTAATTTTCCAGATTAAAATTATGTTGTCTGGGAGTTTTCTATAGCATGGGTGTCTGTATGCCAAAGGGCAGTCTTGAAACAGTTGTGTCATCCATTAGGGTATTTTGCATGGACAACAACAGCAAAGGTGTCTTTTTCCAATATTTGATCCACTTCTTTTAAGCTTTTAAACTTTTTAAGCTTTAATTTAAAAGGATCATCCATATGTCTGCATTACTTATGAGCTGTAGGAGAATTATGGAGACATTTCTTGAATCCATTTCCATGTGACACAATGTGTAAATAAGTTGTATTGGGTGTAGCTGTGACATCTATGATGCCTATATAAAAAAAAAACATTTTAACACCCGTTGAAGGTTTTTACCTGCTGTAAATCATGAAATCATAGAAACTTTATGTCAGGAATGTCAAATTCAGCTGTTAATCTAGCACTGCCATGTTAACTGCTTAACCATGCCCCCAGGTGCCATAAATGCATTATCATTTAATAATTTGCTACATCTTTTTTAACACCAGCAATCTGAGTGAAATAGAAAGTCGACTTCCAAAAGCGAAGCTGATTACTCTGTGCAAGAATGAGTCTATTCTGAAATGGATGTGTAACTGTGACCATGTGATGTACCAGGCTTTGGTGGAGATTCTCATTCCTGACGTCCTTAGACCTATTCCTAGTAAGTTGAACACCCGAAACATTTTGTAAGGATTTTTCTGCAAGCATGTATATAATGGGAGGTGTACTTGTGCCTCACGGGGCACAAGAAGTAAGTTTGAAAGTTACGAAAGTGCTGTATATAATTTATCCTTAGTTTCATTGTGTAAGGAGTTGTGCTGGGAATTGACATATGCTTTGTGCTCTAGAAGTTGGAATATCTCGTTTTTAAGATACAGTTTCATATTAAAGGTATGTCTTTTGCTGTAAGTGTTGTATCTTCAGGTAAAAAATATTCCTTTTACCCTGGCTCCAGGATACCTGATAGAGAGAACATTGCCATAGTGGCCCTGTGACAAAGTGCACGAGTGCCAGTCAGTCCTTCCACTCAATTCAGTAGTTTTCAGTTTAAACATCACATATTAATCTTTGATTAGAGTGAAAAAGAAATGTGGTCTTTGTGATTCCAATTTTTGGAGAGTTGGTCTTTTCTCCCTGACTGCTGAAATCAATTCTGATGACTGTTAAAGCAATGAAAAATTCCTAGTCCAATGTATTATTCCAAACTACTGTTTTTTCTGTCATACATCCTGCATGAAAGAGTGAGTATTGTGTAGTCATGACACCCATCTCCAGGAGTAGAGCCTTCTTTTCAAATTTAATTTTACAAGAATGCATCATTGCTCTACCAGTGTATTTTTTTACTATCTTTGGTAGAAAACAAATTTTTGTGAAGAAAGTTGAACTCCTTATAAATACTCAAGTATTTATTGGCTCGCATATACTGTCCTAAATATTATAAAGAAATCATGTTAGCAACCCACTATAAACTTCATAGTTCCTACGTATTAGCTCCTTGCGATGAAAAAAGCAGTACTCACTTTAAAAATTTGGATTAATATATTCTAAAAAATTAGGGCCTTAAGAAGTTTTGTAGGTGACAAAGCTGTATTGTCATGCTGTGAACACCCCTTCTGCTATGATGACTCCAGCAGTAATAAACACTCTATAAGAGTATTTGCTGGTAGTGCTTTGCAGAAAAATTTTATTGACATCTTGTTTGCCAGTGGAATAAAATCTGGTTTTAGCAAATTATGTATAATACCAAAAAAAAATTGAAAGGGGAAATGTATAAAAGCTGATGGTTTGCCATTTACAAAGCATGTTTTACCTTTTATTGTAAGGAATGAATAAGTTCTTAGTAGCAATTGATATAATTTTTGCACCTATATAGCAGAATAAAGGAAAATGTTTTCAAATACATGCAAATACATGCAATTATTGACAGGTATTACTGGTGTAAATTATTTTGCATTGGTTTATATTTAATGTTTTACTTCTGCAATGACAATACCATTAGTTACGATTTTAGAGTAATATAATGTATCACAAACAACTAGGCAATGATAAAAACCCCCACAGATTTATTTACAACATTTAATAGGTTGAATGAAAATTCTCACTCGCAAAAACAAGAGTGCAGACAGAGTTTTTTATCAAACCTGCTTCTCTCCTTTTCACTTGCTTTTCCTGCAAAGCCTGGCAGTCTCTGGAGAAGTGTTTAAATGACACCTATACAGCTCATGGTGTCTTCCTGCCTTGTTTCTTAAGATACATTGGGCATTGCCAGTACAGGATCTTAAGAAAATGGGGCATAACCAAGCAATATCAATAACTAGAGGCATCATGTCCTTTTCATGCTATTTCTTTCTTTCTAGAATTACCAGTCATATTTGAATAATTGATACCTACTGTATTTGACCTTCCTGTTTTGGGGATGGTTTTCAAACTATTGGGTTCAAACACATCGTCTGATCCCAAGAAACTTCTGCCTCCTTTTTGTGAACAGTCCAGTGGTTTTCGGCTCAAAATTCCACTCACTGAGCTACCTTTGGAAGACAGCTAATGTATTTTCTTACTTTATCCTTTAGGACCAGCTAACTAAATGGCTTTTTCTAGCAGCTTTCCTGTAGCAACTTTCCTGGGCCATCCAAGTTGCTTCTTCACTGTTAAATTGTAAAAATCTTACGGTTGTTTTAACTCCTGCTTTTGAAAAAAAGCATCTCCAGTCATTGCAAGAGACTGAGAGGATGGCTTGAGGTTGAATATGACAAAAATGCAGCTGGCTGAAGCAGACAAATTCATCATCCTCTGTGGGAAAACAGCAGTTTGTATGAAAGTTTGGACTCTGTAGAGCAGCTGGGCCTGTAAATGCTTCATTAAAGGCATGTTTATGATTTTTTTCTTGAATAAATGTAAAGATAACAGCAGCTTCTGCTCAGAATAGGGAAAAGTATTAATTTGAAAGGGGCTTGAAAAAAGCATTATTTTTTCCAAGGTTTTTTTTGTCTAGATCTTCAGTGTTTTTTCTTTTAGACAAGTCTTATTGTGCTACCCAGTTGTTGGTACATATTACTGGAATAGAAAAAAAAAAGACTGTTGAGGAAAAAACAGTTTTATTTTTAACCTCTGTAATAAATTTGTCAACTGAAATGTTTAGCACCCGCAGAATGAATGAAGAATTGCTGTGTATAAAACAACAAAATTCCTATTCGTAAGAAAAGTGAAATGCTGTCCATTGGAGTCAGGAATAAAGATCATAATTATCTAAAGTCTTTGGCAATAGACCAGAGCTGTTATGTTTAGAATGGACATCTTGCATCTTCACAAGTGACAGGACGGACAATAACAAACTTGCTTGTGAATTAGATTCCACGCTAGCTGGAGCATTTATGCAAAATACACTTCCACACTGTATTAGACCATTCCAGACAGACAAAAAATTAAAGTACTGGAAAGACTGTAAAGCTCAGTTTCGTACAAGTCCAAGGGGTTTTGTTTCACAAGTCAAGCTTTTTAGGTGCTTATCCGAATCAAACTTTCAGTAACTGCCATTGCCACATCATTTAGTGCATGACTAGTAACACTTCATGATTTAAGGCCATTTATGTTGCACCATGCTTATCACGCAAAGATTCTTTGAAAGGGTTCAAATGAACTTAAAATTTCAAGGTTGTAGGTACTTAAGGTTTTGGTAATGGCTAGATGTGTGTTAAGGATACGAGTATGAGAAAAATTCAGTGTTTAATATCTTCAAAGCTCATTAGAAACTCATGATCATGCCGTACATACTGATGCCTGATTAGCTACTTTAGCTATTTTATTTCTTCAGAACTTAGAATTCCTTTATTTGTCCATTTTTCTTTCTAGTTAAAGGCCTTTCTTAAAGGCCTGAACTGCTTTTCCATATTTATTTTTAAAGGAGACCATCATTACAGTGATGCAAATAATTTTATATCTATACTTGGGTGAAAAAGAGTCATGAGAACATTAGAAGTGAAAAAGTAGTAATATTTTTCTTAAATGTCTAAGCACTGTTCATACAGTATTTACATTATTACTTCCATCTGGTCTTGTAGCTAAGGAAATAGTCAATTAGTAAGTGCACAGAAATAATTTACAAAGCAGCACAAGTGAGATAAAGGATTGACAGGGTTGAAGAAAAAAGCTTGTTCTCCAGGTGCTAACCCTAAAGGAGAAAAAACTGATACCATAAGAAGGCTCAGCTAACACAGATACTTTGTCAAACCAAATTGTGGTCAGCTAAGCATCCAAAGGCGTGGTGAGTCATATACATTACCAATATGGATTCTACTGCCTATGACTGCAACTTTGAAGACATGTGAAAAAGATATCACGAAGAATACAGTTTCTCTTTTAGTAAATTTACTTTTCTAGTACAAAGCTTTATTAAAAAAGGTATTACTAAAAAAAAGTATTATTTTCTTAGCTTTTTTCCTCTTCACTTTTGTAGTTGCATTCATTCTCTAGTAGTCTTCAGCAGTTTGAGTGTTGCACTCCTATGTCAGTGTGCAAGGGTTAGGTGTGGGAAAGCTAGGTTTCTATCACTCAGAAGACACAATTTTTTTCTTTCCAGGTACAGTTCCTTGGGACAATACTTCCTGTCCTCCTCTTTTGAAAAGTGAAAACTTCTGGTTTTTGTAAAGCAGATTACTGTAGGGGCTGCTTCAATGTCTCTCTAAATCTCTGTCAGCTATTCAGCATTTCTGTGGATGCTATAGAAAAAAAAAACAAAATGCACACAGATTACATGGTGATTTGAATAATTTCATTTTCTGTCAGTGAAACACACTTCTATATCTTTCTTATTGATGATATCATTAAGCACTGCATATTGGAATTAGTTCTTGAAAACTGAATTAAGCAACACTATGACATGGTTTAAGATTATTTTGGATTTATTTGAGGAAACTGCAGTATCCCTGTAAGTGAATTTTTCACCAGACTTCCGCTTTTTAAAAGAGGTGCTTAGATAAAATGGAAAGCTGAAAGTTTCTGCAATTAGTGTTGTTCTTCTATAAGAGTGCCCAAAACAATACTTCTAGTCACAAATTTCTTTGGAAGACCATCTGTTGAAGAAGTCAGAACTGCTTTTAAACCAGAACTAAAATCATTATTGTGTAATCTTTATCTGAGTGAGGCTTTTTGAACCTAGACTAGACTTGTCTTTTAGTAAGTAAATGCAGCAGACTTGAAGTTTGAATACAAGAGTTCTGAGGATGCAAAACATTTCAAGACAGGTGCACTGCTTTCTTTTCATTCTGTTTTTATTCTCCAATGCACAGGTGCCTTGACCCAAGCCATTCGCAATTTTGCAAAAAGCCTTGAAGGTTGGCTTTCAAATGCCATGAACAATATTCCACAGAGGATGATACAAACCAAGGTAGATGAAACTGTTGCAGTATTATTCTTGCAGTGGCAAACCAAGTGGGCAGTAGCATTTTAAAAGAGAAGCACTTTAACTTTAATGCTAAATTTCATGTTTAGTGTCAAGCATCAAATAATGGGAGAGGAAATAACGTTATTTGATCTGCTACATGGTATAAATCAAATATGAGGACTCATTCATATAAACCATTAAAATGAAGGTAAAGACTTGATCTGTAGAATTAATCTATGGAATACAATATTTAGAAATAATAAATTCCTTCATAGGTTGCCGCTGTAAGTGCCTTTGCCCAGACTCTGCGAAGATACACATCTCTTAATCACCTGGCTCAAGCAGCTCGTGCTGTGCTTCAAAATACTTCTCAAATCAACCAGATGCTCAATGATCTCAACCGTGTTGATTTTGCCAATGTTCAGGTAAAATTTAGTTTTGAAAAGTGGGGATTTTTCAAGTGTTATTTCCTCTATGATTTTCAAGATTATTGTCAGATGTCATTCTATCAAGAAAGTAAAGTGGGAGTGTTTTGGTCATTCATATATATAGTGATTCAGTCCAAATATGACAGCTTATGCTTTAGGACAGTAAGAGCTCAGAATCATTACCTGTTTCCATTTACTGTATTGAAATGCACATACTCTACCAACTTCTGTGCAAATTTAGAGCAAATACTTTCTTTGAATGGGTACCATGAATTGTGTCTTAATAATAGTAAAAATTGTATTTTACTATTAGATCTCAGTAGCATATCTTCTAAATGTCTCTTAAAGTTATTAAATGCACAGCATTTTCAGTAGACACTGTCTCCATTATTTAAAACCCCATACCATTAGTATGTTTTATCTAAGTGCTTTTGCTTAAATTTACAAGATCTCATGAATAATGGATTAGATTAGTGTGGTTAGAACCTGTAGAGCCTAAATTAATATTTTTTACTAAGCTCAATTTCTCTTCATGTTTCTAAGCTTGTCTGAGGAAATACACTTTTGTCCTTTTGGCCTGCTATATGAAAGGTTTCAGATTCCTGGTAGTTCTCTATTTCTCTATTTTCTTTGTGAACAAGTGTTTTAATGTACTTGTTAATATTCTTTACAGAAGTCAGTCAGGAGCTGACCAAAGATACAATATATTAAGTACAGTAATACGCTGACATGCATAGAGAGTCTGTGAATGAGGTGTTAACTTGGCACATGACAGCTAGAGTTTAAATGGAAATGACTTGCAGTTAGCGAGCTGTCATTTTTCTCTCATTTTCTGAATTGAATAGTTAGATTTATTTAAACTTGGTAACACTGACTAAATTGCTGATTATTGTATGCATAGCGTGTTTCTCCATTTATGTGCAGCTTATGTTGTCTTTAAGTAATTGTGTAATCTATTACTGCCTAGAGTCAGCAAACAGAACAATCCTTGTTTGCATACAAAGTTTCTTTTATAAGATGATGTAACAGGATTTGTCTTTAAGCATAACTTCTTCAGAACAAAAGGAACGTTGCACTTGATATCTCGCTACTTCTTTTATTACTTTAGCCCCCCGCATTTGACTCTTCTGCTTGCGCTGCTGAAATCCCAGAAAAAATGACAAATTACAAGTATTTCAGTAGAAAAATGACGAAAGTAGAAGCCTTTTTTTGCAAACGAATGTGAGAAACTACAACAAACTTTTGTTGCTCTCATTGTTTATTCTGATTTCTTTATTTGATGTCTGTTCTTTTATGCTATGCGTTTCCCACCTATTTGCTTTCAACAAAATGACAATAGACATAAAAATAAAAAGTACTTCTAAGTGTGTCTAGTAAGTGGGTCCTGTCCTTTTCATTCATTGAATAGCTTAATCTGTGAGATAGAATTACATTCTCTGCTTTGGCTTATGTATTGTCAATTCAAGAGTTGCCATGTGCTATAACAGGAGCAGGCTTCCTGGGTGTGCCAGTGTGATGACAACATGGTTCAGAGACTAGAAACAGATTTCAAGATGACTCTTCAACAGCAGAGCACTCTGGAGCAGTGGGCTGCCTGGCTTGATAATGTAATGATGCAAGCGTTGAAACCATATGAAGGAAGACCCAGCTTTCCTAAAGCAGCACGGCAATTTCTGTTAAAATGGTCTTTCTACAGGTAACATTTAATAGACTTTAAAACATTCCAATTATTCTATTATTTGCTGGATTTTGCACTGTTCTAAAGTTGACAAATATAATACCAGTGGTGTAGTAACTCATGAAAACATGGGGTTTTTTTCAGAGTACTGTTGTTACTAACCGTGAACTCAGGGCTATCAGCAAATGAACAGGGACCTAAATGACCCTTGTTTATTGTTTTAAAGGCTATCTGAAAATGAATACAGGTGTAATTTTGTCCAGAGTTAGAAACATATTATGATTTTTTTTTGTTAAAAAACGATGCAATTATTAGGCCCCTATTTTTAGTATTACTTATTAAAACATTGTGGCATCAATGTTTATTACATAAGAAAGACAAAAGCTGTTTTAAATATGTGGAAACAACATTAAGACAAGTATTCCATGTTAGCTGCTTATTGAAACAGTTATCAGAGTAAACCTTGTTCTTTGAATATGACTGTAGCAACTGCTTGCTGAAGACACCACAATTTGTTGATATGATATGAACACACAAGTCTATTGTTTCTGAATTTTAAGTTTAAAAAAAAAAAGCTGTTTCAAGCTGTTTAAATTCTGGCAATTACAAGCTTTGTCCTGGAAAGATTGACACAACAGAAACTATTTAAGCAATAGTTTATTTAAAATCAAATAATTTTCTTATCATTTTAGTTGTTTATGTTTTCAACAAGGTTTCTTTCAAGTTAAGCTTTACACTTGCTCAATTATTGGTAGTTATGCATTGGTCAAAACCAAAACCAAACCAATCTTGTTATTTCTTATGTGGTGTCCAACAGTACCGTCAGAGAAAGGAGAGAAGAAAATGATTGCCCTTTCCTGGACATCTCTTTCCAAAGATACCATAAATCAGACATTTGTGGATAATATTGCTTTTGAGAGTATTGGTTTTGAGGTGAAATGTCTGTCTACATAGATAAGTGTTAAAATGGCTGTGACATATAATACATAAACATATATATTTTCTTTATTTTCAAATAGCTCAATGGTGATTCGGGATTTAACCTTGCGCAGTGCTGCTAGCTTTGGCTCTTTTCATCTGATCCGCTTGCTTTACGATGAATACATGTTTTACTTAGTAGAACATCGTGTTGCTCAGGCAACAGGAGAGACACCTATTGCAGTTATGGGAGAGGTAAGATAATATTTAGGAGACTAGATTGATAGATTTAGTGATGAATTGGGGAAAGTGTTTTTGCAAATTTTTAAGCTGGTATGTAGATTGGTAGGATGTTCTGCAGTATAACAATAGACTGAGTTACAAATATATGCAATAGTTTCAAATACATAATAGTAGTTTCACTAGTTCATTGTCAGAGTACTAAAATTTCACTGAATTCTAAAAACCAATTATTTCTAAATGAACTTGCACTTTTACAAATCTGCACACAAATTCATGTGCATAGTTTGAAAAAATTGGATCAACATTAGAACCATTTTCCAGTTTTTGATCGCTGAGTATTTTATTTGAAAATAAAAAGAGCATAGTAATAGGAAAATAGAAGTTACTTCTGTGGATCTGTTTACGTGCGTTTGCACACATTCCGAATTTCCACACAAAATGTATACCCTCTTTGACTTAAGAAAGCTGGTTTACATGCAGAATTTTGGCTTGTACAGTACTGTTGTACAGTACTGTTTGGCTTGTACATGTAACAAAACCAGTGCATACATACATGGAGTTTTGCAACACATTTGATTTTCATGCAGTTGCTTCAAAGACTATTCATTTAAAAAGCAGATCTAGAGTCTCAATTCATAACAATCTTTTTATACTCATCTATGGCATCTGCAAGGCAAAGTTTATCCTATCCCTCTTCTTGCCAGTAGTTCTTCTGACCTTTTATTTATAGTGAGACAATAAGGAAAGCATGGATTGTTACCAAAGAATTATGCTTCAAAGGCGCTGGGAAATGGATATATTTGAAAACATGCTGAATTGTTAATAGGATGGATTTGTTACATTTTTACACTTGGGAGTCACTGTGTCATGTTTTTTGTTACCTATAAATTTCAGTTAATTTTGCTAGTTGATTTGGCATCAGTTGTCCTTCATCCCACAAAATACATTGATAGGCTCATTAAATACTATAAATAGATTATATACTTTCAAGAGAAATTGGAAGACATCTCAGCTTTCTTTGTCAAATGATTTTATATCATGTGTCATGATGTGTTTCAGAAAAATTAACTAATGTTTCTGCTTAGTAGAAAGACCCACCATTGGTATACACACTCTTACATTTCTTGCCTTACATTTGCAGAAAGTATTAAACAAGTAGACAGTTACTACATTCTTGTTGTCTCAGCAGACTTTATATGTTAGGCATAAATGTAGCATTGGGTCTTCTAAAAAGTTCACAAGACTGAAGATGGAAATATTATGAGGAAGTAAGTATTGCAAAGCTTCTGGAGGTGACAGGCAGAATAGAATGCATTACATGCATGTCTCCTTAAGTTTCTTTGTATTAAAGGGCTGTGACTGAAATAAAACGAGGAAGACTACTGACTACAGTCCAACAAATACTGTAAGCCAGTATAAACTGGTTGCAGCTGAGAAAAGCATTCTCACACTTCTCCCTCCCTCTTATTCCATCCTTGGACACAAGTATTGGCAAAATCGTTGCAGAAAACACTGGTATCACCATTTATGGTTAGAAATGTATCTATCTTAACAATGTGCTCCTTTAATTTGATATCCATTAGTGGCATTTGGCTCTTCTGAATTTCACATGAGAAACGGAGGAAGGAAAGGGAGGAAGGTTTCAAACTTACACGCAGCTTCTTTTAAAAGGTTTGGATTTTGATGTCAATCAGTTACCAGTTTATAAACCCTTTCTCAGCAGTGCCTTTCATCTACCTTACAGGTAGATTAGCAACACTGTAACACACCTTCATTTTTGTTCCATCACAATTAAAATGGTGCCTGGGAAATTTTAAAAAGAGCTTTTTGTTGAAATATTGGCAGTTCAGAATGCATATCCGTTATCATTTATGGCTTTATAAAACACAAAAATAGCTCACTTCAAACAACCAAGGCCTTGATGAAACAATCTTTAAAAAAGGTTGTACTTCTCCATTTTAATTTTGAGGGTATACTTAGTGATAATTGTCTTAATAAGCACAAGACTGAAATGGAATGGGAAATTGCTCTGCTATGGATATGGCTGCAGTTAGGATCATGCTTTTGAATGCTACCTTTAAACCAGTGGAGCACAGATTTCCTACATCATAGATACTCTAAGTTCAGATTAGCTTAAGACTGTGCCCATTTTTTAATTGTTTATTTTGCAGTTTGGTGATTTAAATGCTGTGTCCCCTGGAAACATGGATAAAGGTAAGCATTTTAGTATCTCTAGGGTATAATTCTGCATAGAGCTACTGTGTCTGTGAGCAAAATAAATCCTTATGTTTTAAAAACACAGTCAAACAGAATTTACAGCTGTATCATCCTTTAAAGTGCATGTCAGTATTGTATGGATATATTGGTATAATACAATAGCTGTGTATGTAATATGTCACATGTAATAATGAATAGAATATTGTAGGTTTGTTTTAAAATAAGAATATTTTAAAGATGTTTATTATTGTCACAAAGAAATATTCCAGTTTTTATTCAAAATGTTGCTCTAATAGGACAGAGGAGGATAACAGCTGTGAGAAGAAAGACAAGAGTATGCTTATGGATGTTTAACTGTAGTGAATGTTTTGCTAGGTCAAGAAACAGAATTATATGCAAGTAGTTTGGGAGAAACGAGTTCCTTAGAATCTGTTCATGCCATATTTTGACATGCATTCTTATACTGACTACTTGAGTGATTTGGGGTGGTTGGACCTTAAAACACTTGCCTAGTGAATATAGGAATGTTTGTCAAAATTTGGGGTCAAGTCACCACAACTCTCCCTGCCTCAGTTTCCCTATCTGTAACTAACAGTAACAACTCTTGTTCATCATGTTTAGGAAACGAGGCATTTTCCAATATGAAATTAACATTGTTTGTTAGACCTTTTGGGATTGCAGTTGTTTTTTCCACATCAATAGTGTGTAGCTCAAGTGATCAAACCTGAGTCTGTTTACCTAGTTAATAGTTGACTTTTTCCATTAAAATTTTAGTTTACATTTTGTGCTTTATGAGATTGCTCCCCTGTATTTATTTGCAAAATAAAGAGCCTTGTGTTAGAAACTTTTCCCTTTGTGGTAGTTACATGGTAGTTTCTTTGTGCAGATGAGGGCAGCGAAGTTGAAAGTGAAATCGATGAAGAGCTGGATGAAAGTGGAGAACCACAAGCCAAGAGGGAGAAAACTGAGCTAAACCAGGCATTCCAGGTGGGCTGCATGCAGCCAGTGCTTGAGAGTGGAGTGCAGCAGAACCTCCTGAACCCAATTCATAATGAGCACATTGTTGCAACTACTCAGACTATCAGACAATGCAGTGCTACTGGAAATACGTATACTGCAGTCTAATGTGAAACCTCCCCTGGCCTCCGACACATGCCCCATTGCATTAGCCGTTTAGGTTTAATATGAAAAAAAGAAAAAAAAAGAGAGTAATTCCTAAGGTTGACTGTTGTCAAATGTAACTGTTCTGATCATTATTTTGTTGGAGTTGTTAAATGGAATGGGTGTATGTATTTTGCCAGGTCTGTTTAAAAACAAAAAAAAAGTTTTGTAAACAGAATCATTTTATGTTGGCCACTCAATAGGAAGAGGTTTCTTTGTATCAAATGCAAGGAAGATTTTGCAAAGTTTAATGTTAATGTTTTGTCCTCTTATAATAATTTAATTTTTTTCATAGTTTAAAAAATATTTTAATGTTAATTATTAGTTATGCTGATTTCATATAGATAGGTTTTTAATTAGATGCACTTCTGTGAAATATCAAAAGAACTATTTTCTTTGATTTACACTGGAGGCATACTTATTTGACAGCAGATGTATCAAATTTGTTATAAAAGGTGCTTTTCATCGTACTACGAGAAGACACTATTTTGATAAAATTGTGAGTATTCAGGGGGATTTTTTTGTAATAATGCTGGAGGGTTGAGAAGATCTCCTAGTTTCTTTCTGTGAGGAAGAAGCTATTTAGATGACGGAATTGTAACAGAATGTGGTAATCTGTATGGCATAAATGTACCTAATTATCTGAACATGATGTAAACAATGCAAGCTTCGTTTAAAATCAACAGTTTCTGATACTGTTTGCATACCAGTTCCTCTGTTCTGAAGACTACTGATTCTATATGTGAGGCCACTGAACAGATGCTTTTGATTGTTCAGTGGCACTGTAGTTGTTAGAAACTGAAGCTAAAAAAGAAGTGACTTGATTATTGTTAATTTTAAGTGTATGTGCTACTTATGCTGAACTGGACATACAGGAAAACATTCCATTTGGATGACTTTCTTCTATTCCAGGTCTTTTCCTTCTAGTGGTTCAATCTGCTGCTCTTAGAAAAGGTGATTTATAGAATGCAAGGAATGTAGCAACCTGCATCATTTTCCTTTCAAAAACATTTCCTTGTTGCTAAAGTGGATTTAAATTTTTACAAAAATTAGACAAGGCAGTGTAACTGGCACACCTCACTTGTACTTATTCCCAATTGTGTAGAATTTGAATAGGTGGCTAGATGGACCATTGCCATTTAAGAATGTACATCAGGGATCATTGTACCTCGGCTATTACATGGTGCCTTAAACAGAACTGAAGCTAAGACTTAGTACTTTTTGTTATTCTTAACTCTTAAATTAATTCAACAAGGTGTGCCTGTCATTTTCAAATTCCCTAAGAAGTAAGGACAGGTTACATAGCCTTCAAAAGAATAAAAGGATTTTTTATTATTAAATGATTTTAATATCCCTCTTAGAATGACAATAGACCTATTTTTTCTCGTTTCTAGCTGGATTTCACTTTAATACAAATAAAATTTGCTTGGGAATTTGGAAAGCAAAACTAGCTTTAATACCAACTTCAAATGTCAAAATAGATTGACCATAGTCCCAAGCATGATTATATATTTTCTAAATCCTTGCCTACTTTTAATTTTAAAAACTAAAAAGAAATAAATGAGCAGGTACATAATGCAGTGCATGTTTTCAATTTCTATATTTTGTGGTGTATCAGCCAGATATTACATTTTAATGGTTAAATAATATCAGTTCATAGAGACCATATTAATTGACATGGAAGAACTCAAGTTTTTCTTCACAAACATTTCATTATGCAGACACATGAATTTGCTACACTAAAATAGTGGAACTAAATAAGAAAAAAAGCCAAAAAGTGAATGAGAATACAAAAAGATCAACTTTACAGAAAAGACTGTGTAAAAAAATTAGGATTCTTTTATTCTGGTTTATCTAGTGTGTCTGAAAATGACTTTAAAGTCATATATACCAAATGGGAGAAGAGCATGTAAAATGGAAGTGTATTTATAGCAAACAAGTTTGTTGCTAGAGTTTACATATGCTCCAAATACAGCTGCACATAAACTAAAATGTCCTAACATTACTGGTGCACAAAAATAAATTTTAATTTCTTTGCAGAATTGTGAACCCATCCAGCTCATTCTGTGTAGGCGTAATTCCTACTAATGTCAGTAGATGGCTTTTGCCTCAGTAAAAACTAAAAGTGAGGTTTATATTCATTATTTCTAAACTCATGAATGCACTGAATTTCATTATAGATTTTGTTCTCACATATATCGCTCAGTGTGTCCTGATTTTTCCTTAGAAATCAGCACATCTGTACCCTTCACCAAAAATGCTAAAACTAAGCTGTGATAAATATTTACTCCCCTTCATTGTGCATTATAAGATGTTTACAAGTATAATAAAGTGAAATAATTCAACTTTTTTTCATTTTCAGCTTTTTTTTTAATGCTGTACAACTTGTTTTAATTTTTGTGTTGGTTTGTGTTTTCTTATTCTTTTCTTGGTTTAATGTTGACTTTGTTGTTGCTGAGAAAAGAGTACAATTGTAAAAGGTAAATCTAGATTGCTAAATATGGCGGGACTTGAGTATCTTTCATTATTTAGCTCCCCACTCCACTCAGTTGTTAAGTGTTACAAAGTGAAAAACAAAACTGAACCAAAATCTGAATGCAAAATATGGAATGTATTTCATAGCTTCTAAAAACAATGAATTATCAAAACTATAAATTGGAACTATCCCAGATTCAAAAAACTGACTGGAGTCTGTATTCTTAGGCTTAAATTCTGAAGATTTTGCCAGATTTTTTTAGAGCAACTATCTTACTATGTTGTAAACTTACCGATTTGGGGGTCTTTTGTTTTTTTTTTAACTGAAATTTTAATCAAACACTTAGATAAAACATTTTGCACAGTCTTGCTGTTTAATAGCTGGGTTTTAGTAACCATTGAAGTAGAGAGATATGAATACCTCAGCGTGTATTCTGTAATGTGTAGCGTGCGGCTGCATTGCCACACCAGCTCTGGAGTCTGTTGTCAATGCTATGGAGAGGTGTAGCGTGTGTCCACAGGGTAGACATTATGAGAGTTGACATGATTTATGTGTTTTATCTAATCTTGAAATGGAATCCAGAATAATTATTTTAGAGGCATTTCCCCCATTAGCACAAATAGCACAGTGAACAGTGTGGGGGAAGAGGTCTTGTTGAACTACCTTTTCAAAGCACAGGGCCCAGTTTTCAAAAGTTTTGTATTTGTTAAAATGTTTTGGTACATTTTCATGTTTCTTGTGGTAAACAAGTTTTAAAACATGCTTTTTCTTTTTTTTCAGTTTTTTTCTCTTGTACTGTAGCATGCTCTAAGCACCTTCATTTTTTAAAAGTTCCATAAAAATTTGGAAAATAGATGTTAAATTATTTGCCTATAAAAGGATGATTTACAGCATTACTGCCTTTAGTTCAAAAAATAAGAAAATAATGTTCTGTCATTCAGGAATGCATAGGTCTATATACAAATTTAATTTAAAGCGAGGTATTTTAAAATATCTGAAACGCTTTTTTTTATCCTGTTTTCCCTAGGAGAAATTATCTGATATCTTTGTCATTCTCACCAATTGACATCTGCACTGTTTAGAAAAAAAAAATCATGTTAGAGATGCACTGCAATCCAATTTAATTCAGAATGCTTTTACAAAACAAAACCAACCACTGAGAGCCATAAACATGCTGACAAAATCTCCAGATTTATTAGTAATATAAGTATACAACAATAATTTTAGAGTTTAAAATACTAATTTGAGAGAGCAAGATGAATTTCTGAAAATTGGGCCCTTGTCACACTAACAGGACATGCTCTTTGTATATGGTTTAAAGCAAATTGATACATGGAATTCTAGTATCTCTGCTAATTTGTTTGGTGATTTAACGCTGACAATAAAAACTGAAATAGAAGCATAAACACACAGTGCTTAGTTCTAGTGTTAGGAAACTAATTTGATATAATGCCTTGCATTAACCCTTTGAGCATTGTAAGTAACATGATGGGGACAAAGATTTTTAGATAATTTAATAGTCCACTGAGCATATACTTTGAAATAGCTTATAGTGTTGTACATTTTTTTAATTATGTCTAAAGTAAATACTTGCATACTATATGGGGATGTTTTTTATTAATAGGGGGCTCAGTAGATGTAGGCAAAATATTCATTGCCATTGATGTGTACTGTCTAATAGAAAGCAGTACTTCAGCTCCCTGTTTTCGTATTTGCATATATATACAAAGAAAATCAAACCTGATTCTACAGATAGGAAGTTGTCTACTTTAAGATGCCTTTAGAAGATAAAGGTTTAGAAAATATATTCAGCTATTTTGAAAAACTCTGAGATAGATTAGTATTGGAATACTCTGGTACTGTAAAAGAGAAATTTTTAGGATTAAAAGAAGGTTTAGTAATAATAAATTTTGCAGAATATTTGATGTGTTTGCATTGGAATATTTGGCAGTGTTTGTGAGAAACAGGAACAAAAAGTGCACAATTATGTTGATATTCCTTTTAAAACTCAGTCACTGCGATAATGACTAGCTAGAAGATGAAGGTGTTTTATTAAATTTCACATACAAGGGTACAGTTTGGTTGGCCCATATTGAATGTCAGAATTTTAAAAGCAACCTATAAATTGCTCAAGCAAATATTTTTAAAAGCCCCTTTGTTCTTACAATTACTGCTTACAGGAACAAGGGAACAAGCGTAGCAGCAAGTAAAGATTCTTTTAACTTAAAGATACTGATGCCACCTTACTAAATGAGAATACAGTACATTTTCTACTGGTTTCTTGCAATATCAGTCAGCAAACACTAAAGCAGCTGTACTTATTTAAGTCTAGCTGAGGGCAGAGAAAAAGGGTATCATTTTAAGTTATTTAAGGGAATTACGTCAGTAGTGTAGTGCAAGTAAGTTGTAAACATTTTTAGTCAGTTAATGCAAATTAATGCATAATTAATTAACATAAATGCAATACTCAAAGGGTTTTAATTTAACAACTTTTTTTATTCATAATTTACTGTAAATGCTTCTGAGTTTGCATGCCTTGATCATTGCTGCTAGTGATTTTATGTGCCAGTAGACCTGAGTTTAATTTACCAGTTTAACTAAGAAATAGTAAAAGCCACTTACAAAGTGACTGCCTAGTGTTTGTTTGAAAATATGCCTTAGTTTGAAAATGATCATTTTAACACTTGTTTTATTCCTAATTTTTTTTTCTTTTTCCTATTGAAAAAAAATAATTGGCATTTTGGGATTGGAAGCCCTGAGTAGTTTAATATTTGGTAAGAATTGTTCTTGGAGATTGCTCATTAAGGCTGAAATTCACTGTAGAAAACAAGGCCCAGAAAAAGCCTGTGGGCATCAAATGAGCCTCACTTAACACTAATTCAGGAAGATGTTCTTTGTATGTTCTGAAGCACTTTCTTGGTTATGGTGCAAACATCTTACAGGAATTTTCAGTTCTGGATTAATTTTACTCTGAAATAATAAATGTCTTTTTAGGAGGAATTTAGATGTCAGAGGAACAACCATGAATGGATTGGTTTTTAATAGGAACTCAGTTCAGTCCTTTTTGAATCACAGATACCAGCAAAAGCTTTTTACACAAAGAATACTTAATGGGTTCCCCAAGTAAAGTTTCCTTCCATACAATGTTAAAGTGACTGCCTTGTATTTAAACATTAAATACCCATCTTAAAGTAACCCAGTTCAGCAATTTAAAATATGTTGGGAAAATACCACTTTGTACCAAAGCAAGTTGCCCATCTCCACTCATACACACTGATAATTTGGATTTACAGTTAATAACCAATGAGGCTGTTAAAGAAACTTTGAGTGCCTTTCAAAAACTTGGAAAATTGTGCCTGAGGTGGTAAACTTTAATTAGGTTAATTCTAGAGCTACCAATCAGTAATTTTATCATCACTCAGGGCTTTCTTACCTTCTAGGAAACTTCCTTTGTTGCATTTATTTTATACTGTATTTTTTTTAAGTGCCATCATTTAAATTTCACTTAGTAAGTGGCAGATTACATTATCCAGTCCCACAGCACAGAAACATCATAACACTAGGACATATTCAAACTCTTGTTTTCCAGTTGACTGAATATATTATGTAAATGAGGTAAGCAACTTTTTGTAGATTGTATGTGTGAGATAATGTAATGTTCTTTTCCAGTTTTTGGGCTACAGTTGAATATACTTTTTAATTATTTAAAGAAGACATCTTTACAGAATAACGTGATGGTTTTTTTTGTATAATGTATTTGATTTTGTAAATACGTATTTCCTGATGTGATTTTTGTGACAAATGCTAAATCTTTTAGTATATAATGTCCTCTCAAAACTGGCAGGAGCTAAATAATAGTTTGTTGGCAATTTGTATTGTGTACTGTACAATAACTGGGGACCTTTTATAATTATAAAAATATATATTAACTTTTAGTGTGTTGTATAAAAAAATGACTGGAACATACTAAAGACAGTAGGATTTTTCTGAATATTTCAGACTTGAACTCAGGCTAGCTTTCTTGTGTTTTTCAAAACAAAATTGTGTCTTGTCTTTTAAAATCAATAAATTTGTTTTCTTGTTACAAAGATATCTGAATTGCTTCCATTTTTATGTAGCTAGATACTGTGGACTGTTGTACTGTTGATTTTGAGAGAAAAATTATTTCACTTATGCCTCTTAAATAATACCACATTTTTTTATTTAACAACAGAACTAAGTAACAAGTATGTCTCAGATGACAAAAACCACAAGTATTTTGAATCACAGAATAACAGAACTGCTAGGGTTGGAAGGGACCCTTGGAGATAATGTAGTCCGGCCTGCCCTGCCAAGGCAGGATTCACCTAAGAAGTGTCAGCTCAATTGAGTTGCTGTCATATGCCCAGTAAAAAGAGACTGTAATACACTTACCATTTCAATATTAACAGTAATTTCCCATTACCAATTTTGGTAATTAACAGCTAACCATACGGGGGCATGCAGACTTGGAGACATGTGCCTCCAGGAATTTGTGCTGTCAGTTTGGTACCAGCAGAACCTACTTCAGCAATTTTTGATCTAAATATTCTGCAATATGCTAATGTGTTAGACGTTTTGACAATTTCACAAAACATAGTCAAAGGCCTAATCTTACCAGTTCATATATTCTATGGGTCTCTAATATATGTTACAGACATGATATACGTTTCATATCATGTTTCATATAAAGAAAAGCAGAATTTTATTTTAATGTGGGAGGACCAACCACACCATAGGTGCTACAACATCAAAATGACTATTGGATACCAAGGTTAAAACAGGTATTTCACACAAAACTGTGGTAAAGGTATGTGAAAAACGAAGTTTAACTCTCCTGTTAGAATTTTAAAAGTTTAATAAAGGGCAATAAGGGACAAAGACAATAAAGCAAAAAAAGTAACAGCGCTGGGTGCTTGGCCCTCAGCCAAAAGCACACCGTGATTATAGGGTTCGGTCTTTTCACAGGTAAGGACTGCATCGTCCAAATGCATATTCATAGACAGTTATGCGTATTCAAACGTTTCTTCAAACTAGTTTGCATGTTCCAGGATCCTTGCAGCATGGCCCCTCCTCTGGCCTGCCTCTTTGGAGCATACCTGCACCTTATGGAGAATTGTCTCTCTGCCCTCCATTCCACGGTTTCAGCAGGTGACGGTCACTGATAGAAATGTCAGAGGCAGGAATCCTTGTCACACCCACCTTTTGGATGTTATCTAGCTAAGCAAGTGGTTTAATTATTGTAGCTTAACTATATTAGCTATTGCCCCACTATATCTAAGTTAGTTGCAAAGAAAAATAAAGGCATTTAGTTATTATTATATCTTTATAACAAAGCAACTTCTGTGAGAATCAACACCATACACGTATCATCCATATTGGTATTTGCAAAAAGCCGATACTATAATATGTATTTATCACAGGTAGAAGAGTTGTATCCTAAAGCTTACTTTTCTCAGGATGTTTGACTCTAAGTTACAGTCCACTCATTGCTTATTCTTTAATTTCAAATAAAGACCAAAAGCTTAGTATAGTAAAATTTTGGTCCCTGCATTGCATCTTACCAAACAGGACTCTAAACTACACCAGTGACCAGTCACAACTAAAGAGTCATAGAATTGTCAAAGTTGGAAGAGACCCTCAAGATCATCCAGTCCAACCATATACCCAGCACTACCCCTGTCACCCCTAAAACACCAAAAAACATCACCAGATCCAGTGCCTATTGAACACATACAGGGATAGTGACGGGACAAACTCTTCCATCTCTGATCACCCTAATAGTGACAAATGTTTTCCTAATATCTGGATCTCTCCTATCTCAGCTTAAGGTCATTTCCTCTTGTCCTTTCACTGGAGGCACAGCAGAAGGGATCAACCCTCACCTCGCTGCAGCCTCCTTTCAGGCAGTTGTAAAGAGCAATGAGGTCTACCCTGAGCCTCTTCTCAAGACTAAACAAACCCAGCTCTGACAAGTGTTGCTCATATGACGTGTTCTAAAGCTTTCACAAACTGTGTTGCCCTATATATATGAACCTACTTCAGCGCCTCAGTGTCCTTTTTAAAGTGAAGGGCCCAAAACTGAACACAGGATTTGAGGTGTGGCCTCACCAGCCCCAAGTACAGAGGGACAATCCCTGCCCTGCTCCTGCTGGCCACACTGTTGCTGATCCAGGCCAGGATGCCATTGGCCTTCTTGGCCACCTGGGCACACCCTGGCTCATGTTCAGCTGCTGTCACCAGCACCCCCAGGTCCTTTTCCTGTGGGCAGCTTTCCAGCCACTCTGCCCCAGCCTGTGGCACTGCCTGGGGTTGTTGTGACCCAAGGGCAGGACCTGAAACTTGTCTTCATACCATTGGCCTCAGCCTGTCCAAATCCCTCTGCAGAGCCTTCCTACCCTCCAGCAGATCAACACTCCCACACAACTTGGTCGTTTTGCAGTCATCTACAAACTGACTGAGGGGACGCTTGATCCCAACACCCAGATCATTCATGAAGATGTTAAACATAACCATCCCAAAAGGAGCCCTGGGGAGCACCACTGGTGACTGGCCACCAACTTGATTCAGTTCCATTCACCACCACTCTCTGGACCCTGCCATTCTGGCACTATTTTACCCATCAAAGAGTCCACTCATCCAAGCCACAAGCAGATTTTCTAGGAGGATCCTGTGGGAGACGGTGTCAAATGCCTTAATTCAAGTCTAGATAGACAGCATTCATAGCCTTCCCCTCACCTACTAAGCAGGTGACTCTGTCATAGAAAGAGATCAGGTTAGTCAAGCAGGGCCTGCCTTTTGTATATCCATGTTTGCTCGGCTTGATCCCCTGCTTGCCCTGCATGTGCCATGTGATGGGGTTTATGAACCTCTTCCATATCCTTGCCCAGAACTGAGGTAAGACTGACAGTGACAGCCCTGTAGTTCCCAGGATCATCTTTCCAATCCTTCTTGCAGATGGGCATTAATTGGCTAATTTCCAGTCAGATGGAACTTTTACCGTTAACCAGGACTGCTGGTAGATGATTCAGAGTGGCTTGGCAAGTTCTTTCACCAGTTCCCTCATTACTCTGGGGTGGATCTCATCAGGGCCCATAGACTTGTGAGTGTCTAATTGGCACAGCAGGTCACTTAACCATTTCCTCCTGGGTTATGGGGGCTTCACTCATCTCTCCATCACCAATTTCCAGCTCTGGCAATTTCTCAAGATGGCTATCCTGCAGACAAATGGTAATGATATTAAAGACCAAGGCTAAGAAGACATTAAGTACCTTTGCCTTTTCCTTATGCCCTTTCACTACACTACCATACTCTGCATTCAACAAATGATGAAGACACTCCTCGACTCTCCTTTTGCTATCACTGTATTTATACAAACAAACTTATTTTGTTGTCTTTAACTGCAGTGGCCATATCAAGTTCTAGTAGAGCTTTGGCCCGTTAATCTTCTCCCTGCATTATCTTGCAACATCCTTACAGTCCTCTCAAGTTATCTGACCTTCCTTCCAGAGATGATAGATTCTCTTTCTTCCCCTAAGTTCTCTGTTTAACCAGGCTGGTCTTTTTCCCTGATGACTTGTCTCTCTAGACAAGAGGACAGCCTGATCCTGAATATTTAACAATTCCTTTTCAAAGCACATTCAATCTTCCTGGGCTCCTTTGTCCTTCAGGACTGACTCCAAAGGGGCTCTGTCAATCAATGTCCTGAACACGCCAAAGTCTGCTGGCTGGAAGTCCAAGGTGGAAATTCTGCTGGTGCCCCTCCTTGCTTCACCCAATACTGAAAACTCTTAACGTTTCATGGTCTCTCTGCCCAAGACAGCCACTGACCACCACATCACCCACACGTCCTTCTTTGCTCACTGTCGTGGTTTAACCCAGCCAGCAGCCAAGCCCCTATAGCCACTCCCTCACTCTCCCACCAGTGGGATCAGGGAGAGAATCAGAATGGCAAAAGCCAGAAAACTTGTGGGCTGAGATAAAGACACTTTAATAGGGAAATCAAAAGCCATGCACACAAGCCAAGTAGAACCACTTACATTCTGAGCATGATGCCGTACAGTCTGGAACATCCCTTTGGTCAGTTTGGCTCACCTGTCCTGGCTGTGTCTCCTCTCTACCTCCCAAGCACCCCCATGCCCCTCACCAGCATGGCAGTATGCAAAGCAGAAAATGCCTTGACTCTGTGCAAGCCCTGCTCAGCAATAACAAAAATATCTGTATTATCAACCCTGTGTTGAGCACAAATCTGAAACACAGCCCCATGCCAGCCACTGTGAAGAAAGTTAACTCCACCCCCACCAAAACCAGCACATCCACAAAAAAACCAGGGCTAGCATCTCCTCTGGTAGTGTCTTTCACCAGCAGTGTCCAGAAGGTACCTTCCACACACTCCAAGAACCTCCTGGACTGCTTCCTCTCTGGTGCATTGTATTTCCAGCAGACATTTGGCAAGCTGAAGTCATACACAAATAAAAGGGCAACCATGAGACTTCTGCCAGCCACTTTTAGAATACCTTGTCTGCCTTTCATCCTGGCTGGATGGTCTGTAACAGACTCCCACCATAACATCCACGCTGCTGACCTTCCCCCTCTCCTTACCCACAGGCACTCAGACTTGTCATCTTCATCATAATCATCAATTTTAACACAATCAAATCCCTCCCTAGCAGTGCTACCCCATACTATTCTGTGTTTACAGAATACTCCTAATTGGTTTGCTAACTGAGACAACGCTTCATTTTCTAGAGGGTGCCTTGCTGAGACTAAATAGGTTTTTCTCTGACACAGGCATGGGGAAACAATCGGCAGGGGAGATCATCCCTGGAGGGATCTCACACCAACCAACTCTTGATATAGCCAACAGCCTACATTGCTCACCTCTTTTTCACTGACAGTGTTACCAGGAAGACCCTGCAGAATTCAGCCTCTGTTGCTGTTCATATTAAGTGAACTGATTTAATTAGCTCACCAATGAAAGTTTTGTTCACAATAACACAGATCCACAGATCCAGACCTCATAGCATGAAGTGCAGCTAAAATGTAGGAGAAACTTGAGAATACTGGGTATTGTAAGAAAACAGGCGTGTAAGAAAGATTATAGATTCAGTTTACTCGTATTACTTCTGTGAGGTAATTTTCTGCACACTGTTAACATCAAATAAGTAAGACACATTGTACATCAAGTTATGTTAGGTGTATTTAATTTAACTTCCCTAAAGCATTCACTTCAATTATGTAAAATCACACAGAGCCTGCAGCAATCCAGTGTGCATCAGTTGTTTAATTCTGTATCAAGGTCTATGCCAAAAGCCACATGAAATATAACCCAGTTATTTTTCCACAAAAGCATCTGACCAAGGCAAGGAAGAAGCCTTAATCTATCTTTGGCACTGTTAACAGTATGCTAGAGAGCGTTTTCATTCTGACTTGGTTCTGCTGGTCTCATTCAAAATTTTGCTAAATTTCATTGTACATGTACTTCTCCAATATATTAATTAGCCTAACATGTAGGACTTTTCTGTTCAAAGAACAAAACAATCCCTTCTTGACCAAAATGTGCTGCTGCTGACATTTTATTCTAAACATTTTATAAGCAGAATTGTTCTAGTAAGAGTAACTGTGTGCACAAGATCTACTTCTGCTTTTATTATCAGGGTTCATGGCAGGTGTAGTAGCTCACGACTTATTTAGTGACCTAGTTGTTAATAAAACAGACATATTTTCAGAGATCTAGATGGAAGAGGTATTAGGAAACTGCTGTCTCAAGCTCTGTAGCTGGATGTTGCCTTTCCCCACTATAGATGGTGTACTGGCAGAGGATGTCAGAAACACCTGAAGGAGCTGCTATGGCAACATGTTGAAGTTAGGATCACAAATTGTGCTGCAACACTGGCATTGAATTTACTGGTCCATGTGAGTGACAAAGTGACTGTTCAGAACAGTAGCAATCACTTAATCAACTTATTTCCCTGGTCTCCAATGGTTTCTAATGTTGAAGAAAAATTGAGACTTCCCTTCTTCCTCCAGTTTCACACCCAAGAAAGTCAAACAGCCAAAATCACAAGGTGCAATAATTAACATTGCAAGGAGATGGGACAGCTCTAATCAGTGCCACATAAATGATAGCATTCCCTTCCTGTGAACTTCTTGGTGGACCATTTTGTGTGTCTTTGGGAAGCATAATTCTTCTACCTGTACATTTTACCACCATCCACTTACTATGGCAAATTCAAATCTATGCTTTGCTATACCAACAAGTAGACAAAAAACCACCTTGGTTTTGGATGTTCCCACTGACAAACTTGCCGGAATAACTAAAAATATCTTTGCCAAATAATGTACCCCAATCTAGCTTTTTTGTCTTTCTCCTATTAAAGAGAATTTAATTGACTTAAATTTCCTCAAAGTATAGGTGATTTTTTTTTTAATTAAAAAGGGGTCAAATAGGCAATCCATTATACACAAATCCTGTTGTGATGCCTGAAGGGGAAAGAACCAGTCTCATTTAACACCACCAGATCTGACACCTTTAAACCCAGTAAGCAGGATTGTAACTGTAGTTGCTCTTGGCTTTAAAAGCAATGGGGCTCTGCAGACACAACAGTCCAGCTGAGAAAGACTGTGAAATTCAAACCTAATTCTGTGTTACAGCACAGGGCATGCCTGTGGAACAAATGCTGGTTAAATTTGGTTCTGATTTCTAAGTATAAAATATTTGTTTTAACAAGAGATACTGAAAATCTAGTGTTTACAGTAGTAGTGGAAAGCTAGTTGGTAGCATTGATTTGATACCACTGATACTGCTGCCTTTGTTGATGGCCAATGAAAGCTAAAACTGAATTAAAAATTGTTTTCCTATTACTTCCACAGATCAGTTTTGAAACAAAAATGGTGTGCACACAATAAAGCATGCACAACGAGGTAGCAGTTTCAAGTGAGCAACATCTTGGACAGTGTTTACCATCCAATTTTGATGGAATTCATCCATGAGGGATATGTTAGTGACTTGTTTGAGCAATTACCCTTGAAGTTATTTCCTCAGATTCCTGAATAACACCATAGTTTAAAGAGACGGATGAAAATCTGGATGGGAAATTATCAGAAATTACAAAGGCAAAACATAACTTAAATTGATCAGCTCTTGGGTTTTTTCTTTGCTAATAATTCAAGATGTGCATTAAAGGCTAAAAGGAAGGATGAAAATTTCCTGTGTTCTGTAGTCCAAGATCACACTAGCTGTTGTTGCTCAGACATTTAGGAATACAGGTGGAGGTTTTCTCAGACACATTATCCTCTTCTTTTGATAATTAAAACTAATTATCTATTATATAATATAAAACTATTATCCTCTTATTGATAATTAAAACTAATTTATGCCTTCAGAAAATACATTTGCCAAACGGCAGCAATGCAGAAATTATCTCAGACCTCTTCTCTGCATGTTCCTGTTCCCTGCTTCCTTCTTCAAAAACATATATATATTTGGTTCAGGAAGGAAGCTTGCTACATTAGACTCACTGTTAAAAATGGCTTAAAAGTACTGTACTGGAGCCACAGGCATATAGCTGTTCAGTGGCTTAGTGGTGGTGCCTGAAGCTGGATCCAAGGCTTTAAGTTGAAACAGAGGCAGCAAAAGCAGCAATAGCCATTGCCTGAAGTTGGCCTCTTCCGTGGGACACTGTTTATCTCTTACAGGCATGAGAAGTTGCTGAGGATGAGGTGGTCAGTGTCACATTTTTACTGAGGTGAGGTAGTCATCCAGTAAAGATCCTGGTATAAAAAAGATACTCTTCTGTCTCCTTGTATGTGTGAAAAAAATTGCCCCTCCAAACTACCCTTGCCACCATTTCTTTCAGAGCATTGTGAACAACAGCAACATCTTGCCTGTTGCTCTATTTTATTACTGGTGGGTCATCAAGTTCTTGCATCTAGGAGAGGTAAAATCTATCCGCATGTCACTTTTCTGCCCATCCAGTAGACTTCTACAACTCTTAGCTGGCATTTGCACAGTATTTCAGCTACCTATAGACACCTTCTTCCGTGCTAAAGAAATGCAGTCTTGCCTTACATTTGTATTTATTCAACCTTTCACTGCAATAATGAATTTGACAGCTCAGAAATTTCTGTTATTTGGCCTAGATGTTAATTAAGAGGCTGTGTAATTGGTTTCGGGTGTAAGCAATCCTGCTGAGCGTCCAAGCACTTGCTGTGCGCAATAAGCTATGCACTTGATGCCACATACAGACTGTCTCATTCCTCCTTCATATGGGACAAGTAATATCAAATTGCCTCCCAGAAGAATCAAGAGGTTATTGTTATAGATAAACCCTCTCCGTCATTAGTGGAAACAGCGGTTCAGCAACATGTGCGCCACTTCTGTACATTTTGTGGCTAAAGTGGCTCAGAGGAACAATTCTCTGACAAACAATTCTCTGTGTAGCTGGAGATCGTTACTTTGTACAGCTACACAGCCCTTTGAACGCAGTCAATGTGGGTACCGTTGCTTCCTTTCCCTACATGATAACCCAAGTAACTATTTGGGTCCAGAGATTACTGACATACATACTACAAAGAAATCGGGAAATACAATGAGCTGAGGTCAACTGAAACTTCACATCGTACTTTTAAACTCAAGGACACTTCTCAAATATTGATTATTTAGCCTTCCTAGTGTAATTTGGCACAGAAGCGTCTATAGGAAATTGGAAGGGTTTAGTTGGTTGGTTTTTTTTTTACCAGGATGAGGCAGGGTTGGCACTACCTAACGCCAACAAAAAACAAACAATCCAGGAAAAGCTTTTATAGCAAAACAGCGACACCCACTGCTGCACATCACAGTTACACCCTTGCGCACCTCGACAATTGAGCAGAGGCGAGGACGCCGCGGAGGGCGAGGACGAGCTCCCAAGCAGTTCGCGAACCTTCGCCGCCACGAACCTCGGGTTCCGGTCTCAACACCGAGCTGCCCTCAAGCCCCACGGTCGCTCAGCAGGGAGAGAGGGACGGAGGGAGGAAGAGTCTCACGGCGTCACCGCCTCCTCGCCTCGCGTGCCCCGCTGCTCCCCTGGGCGCAAGGACAGGACAGAGGGACGGGAGGACGTCCGGATGGGCAGGAGGCGTGGGATCACGGCCGCGCCGCCTCCGCACCGGCAGCGTTGAAGCGTGAGGATGCTTTTTCTAGGGAGGAGCTGCTGGCGTGACGGCAGTTCGCCAGCCCCGGCCAGAACATCTGCAGCTGGAGAGAGGAGGGCGCGGACGTGACTGTGACAGGTAGGTACCAAAGCTCCTCGACTTTTTCTCCCGCGCATCGCCGCCTAGGGCGGGCTCCGTATCCCGCTCCGCATCCCGCTCTGCCGGGAAGCAGCTGGTCCCTAAGGGCACCGGGCACTTCTTGCTGACGGCTCGGAGGGGAAGAGGGGATGTGGCTCACCGGGCTGTCAGCACCGCACGCAGCCCCGGTGCGGTCCGAGAGGCTCCCGTCGCTTTTCCCTCGCCTTCCCCGAGTGCCGGCGGCGGCCGTGAGCGGGGCCGGGGGGCGACGGGGCCGCGTCTCTCCCGGTGTGCGGTGGCAGCCCTGGCCACGCCGGGGTCAGTTCAGCCCGCGGAGCATGTGGCTGTGCGAGGGCTTTCCTCGGGGGCCGTTGTTGCTGGGGCGAGGATGCAGCTGGCGCTCCGGACGAGGATTCAGGCAGGCAGCAGCGCGACCCCGCAGGGCGCTGCCCCAGCACAGCTGTCCCGGCTACCAGCGAGCCCACCAGGCGGGCAGCTCTTCTCGGCTGTCGGAAGCTGCTCCGTCGGGGAAAGGAACAGACTGGCCTGTCTGGATCGTTTCTCCTTCCTGTTCTCAAGTTTGTAACTTCAGCAGGGATGGTCAGAAGAGGTCTTTTCCCCCTTACCTTCTGAAGGGCGGGGTCTTTTCTTGCTATGGAGACAAATGGAAGAGGCAAAATAACCAGCTGGAAAGGGAAGGAGGTAATGGAAGCCAGTCTGTAGTTGGATAAACGTAACTACGTTTGTTTGTCTGCTGCTGCTGCTGCTGGTTGGACCGCTGTCGTGAAAGGGCAGCAGAGCGCAGCAGTACCTTGGGATGGTGCTGGGAAAGTCTGAATTGGTCCAGAAGGGTAGGGCTTAGCCCTGAAGTAATTCTCTCTGGCTTAGCCCTGAAGTAATTCTCTCTGGCTCTGCTATTTGTAGATAGACTGGCTTAAGATGCACAAGTGATGTCTGCATGCACACCTTTACTGACTTTCTCGAAAGCAATCTTTCTTTCAAATTTGTGTCTTTACAGATAAACTAACAAAACGGACATTTTAAAACAAAACCAACTGTTTGAATCTAGATGGTGGGAAGACTGGGGGGAAAAAATATCACCTGAAATTGGTGTATGTATAGAAAGTAATTACAAATGCTGTCAGTGAGGATGAATATGAGACCAATCTTGAGCTGTTCTAGACATGCAGTGCTTGTTGTGGCTTTGGTTTTTCAAAATGGATCTCAGTAACTTCTGAAAGAATTGATGGAATAGATCTTCTACAGGTATGCTTGGTTTTTGGTCAGCAATATAACTAAATCAGTATTAGTACTGGCATATGAACTTGTGCTTTCAGTTATCTACCATGTCATTTAAGAAGCCATGAGTGACATAAGCTGACCACTCATCACAGCTGATAGGGCCTTCTGTCTTGCACTGTGTTACTTAGAAGACTGATCTGAAGTTACTGTTCTCTTGGTCTTTCCTTTTATACACATACATTCTTGCATGTGAAAGAAAGACCTGATGGAAGCAGAGGGAAATTCAAAGTTATCAGTTTGTTTGTTTGGGGATTTTCTTTCATATTAATGGAGGGGCTCACATAGGACACAACTGAAAACTTTGATGCTATGGTGTGAGTATATTTAGTTTTTTGTGTCCAACAGCATTGGGCTGTAGTTTAGTAAAACTACATTTGAGAGTTTTGGATGAGGGTGCATCATTGTGTCATTGTTGCTAAAAGAAGGGAATATTGCAAATCTGTTTTGAGGTGCAGGCTGTCTTCTTTCTTCTTTTCCTTTCATATGAAGATGTGCAAACTATGCCCTATCAGACCCTATGGCTAATACAAAACTTTTTAATGGCTGGTACTTCAGCCAGTGCTTGAATACTTTGTGTGTTAGATAAGAGGTCTGCAAACAGGTACATGGTACAGCCTGTTATTAATACTGCTAACGTAATGTGTTTTTCTAGCATTAGTATCTGCTTATTGGAATGATCTTACTAATATTTGTGTTGTCTCACCTAAGACAGACAATTTTGCTTTGAAAAGAAAAATGCCTCTTACAAATCTTGAACAAATTGATCATACTGTGGTGCCTTTTGTTGTTGTTGGTAAGATATATGTTATTTAAGGAATAAAAGAAATTTACACAATTTGAAGTCTTGATTTTTCCCCCTCCATGCTTCACATTGAAGTGATGAAAATTATTTTCAAACTTTAAATATATGTCCCCAAACTATGTATTGAGTAAGTATGGAAAAAAGGGTAATAGTTGGACTCAGTGATTTCCGAGCTCTTTTCCAACCTAAATGATTCTGTCATTTAAGTAAAAAAAACAACAAAACAAAAAAATTCTAGCTTTCTAACCTATCTGCTTTGTTTACCAATAAGATAATATTTTTCGGGAAATATTTTTATAGAGAATGAAGCATGCACTTTTTATGTGTACTGTCAAGTAATAAAATACTCTGGTATTTTATCAAATTAATAATGGTCAACAATTAATCCAAGTTCCGATCCATCAGGACTTGATGTTGTTACAGCACTCAATTTATCTGTAGTTTTTACACTTCATGTATCACTACTGTATTTATCAGAATATTTTCTGTTATTGTCTGTAATTTAATCATAGTAATTAAGTGTAGAGCTAACTAAGAATGTAGACTACATTGCATAGCACAGTGTACAGTATATAGTTTATTAGCGGTGCCCAGTGTGATTTTAAAGTAAAACAAGTTGAGTGGGTTCTACTGTGGATCATTGGCTGCTGGACGTTGTGCTCCTTAGAGTTGTCAGTAAGAATACCACCAGCTCAGGCCTTAAACATTTACTCTTCATGTGGATGTGTGTTGGGGAAATACAGTGTCTAAAGCCAAGGGATTTAAGTATAACCACTCTGTAATCCAGAAAGGAACCTTGAAGCAATAGAATTTCTCCTTAAGTGGAACAACTGGTTCCTGCAGAAACTGACAAATAAATACAGGACGTTTAAACAAGGAAGAAAGTATCATTGTGCTTTACCAGATAATGGACCTGTTTCAGCTGTGGGATGGGAGAAAGGAAGAATCTCCAAAATGCAGTATGCATTTATGTGGAGAAAGAAGAAGCACTGGACTTCCTCAAGTACAGGTGCCACAGCAGGAGGTGAGAATACTTCTAAGTGAGGTGCAGAGGGGCACTGCAGCGGTTTAGGAGGAGCATCTATCAGAGAGAGTGTGGTTTCTGGTGAGCTGTGAACCCAAGGAGAGCTGCAGACTCTTGTGCCTCTTGAGGCCTCTTGTGGAGCAGAGGCATTGTCAATAAGAAAGATGATCGCTTGGTCCAAATTATTATCTGAGACAGTTCATCACCGTAGATTTGGAAATGAAAATGAAATCTGAAAAGTGACTCTTGGAAGGTAGGCACTGCTGCTGACAGGACTGCTCTTGAGTCAACTTATTTTTATGGGTGCTGAACAGAAGAAATCCTGCTGTCTGACACAGTGCATTGCTTTGGGATGTGATATTAAAAATGTAATTTATAGCTGGTTTATCGAATGATCATAACAGAATTGCAAAAATTCTGGTAAAAGTAGTAAGAACTTCTTGGAAGAAAGTAGAAAATTGTTGTCCATGGAGTGTTCCCAGAAGGCCAAGGGAAAATCTGGGTCTGCAACCTACTGAGATCTAAGGAAGCTTGAGAGCAGGTAGCAGAGTGTCCTAAGATGCAAATATAGTAGTGTGTGGCTTCCCCACGGCTGAGAGGCCTCTTGGATTCCCTATCCTTTGTAAATTGGTATGTAAACAGATCTCGGTGAACTTAAACCGATGCCAGTGAAGTTACTGAAAAGTTCAAAGTTTGGCACAGCAGCTCTAATTCAATTATACTGTTGATTAATTGCTCTGAAGGACCATTAGCTACAGTTAGGCTGAAGTGTTTTTCCACCTTGTCTTTCTTGAATGCTTTTAAGAGAAGCTTTCTTGAATGCTTTTAAAAACCTACTGTAGAATCCTTGGAATCTTGTAATGATTTTGCTTTCTTCTGTTGATTTATTACTGTGATTTTTTTGTTCCTTACAAATATCAAGGATATAAGATAGGATTTAAGCTTGCAAAGAAAAAAACACATCCAGCCTTCGCTATAGCTAGTGGAAGTAGATAACATTGTGCTCAGTCATGGTGCCCCAGGGAAAGTCTGTTGTATTTTACCACATATTTACATTATTACTTATATTTGTTTAAGATCCTTCACATCCTCTTATATTTCTTTAAGGTCCTTCACATCTTCCTTGAGAGTTGCCTCTCTGAGCTTTATCATTTTGAATGAGTCGGGCACAAATCCTCATCCTACAAATATGTACAGTGATTTTTCTGCTGTGATGTACTGCCATTGGCTTCAGTTGGCAGTATACCTGGAAGTAGCATGGATGCTATTATGCTTGCATGTGTTTATAGGACTAGACTCTTTTATGCCAAAAGCAAATTGCAACTGTTTAATGTAGATATCTGGAAAGCAAACCATCTGTTTTGAGGTTATGATGATCTGATAATTTCAGTGTTGTTGTTGTTATAGTTGAAATCCAAAGGATCAGAAGTCACGTATCATCACAACTTTTTCTTGCTAGTTTTATGGTAATTCAGTCTCTATAAGTCTTACTCACATAAAACTATAGTTGAAATGTAATGATATTCTCAGAAGAGCTTGGACATAGGATCAGCAAAAATAAAGTAAAAGTAAATATATCTGTAATTAGAAAAGGAGAGTGACCTTCTCTGTCTGCAAATTTGGTAACCCTACACAAGGCTCTTCTCCTCCAAGATTTTCTTGTATAAAGAATCAAGTGTACTGACTCATTAAATGTCAAGTTGAGTAGGCAGGAGCAGTGTAAAATTAGTTTATAAATAGCAATATGAGGTTTTGCAGAAGTTGTGATTGGATACAAAAAAGTGGCTGAGGTTCATAGCTTCTAGTTGTTGTGTTGGAGCAGTTTCAGGTTACATTGTACTTCGAGGGTCTCTCAATTAAAAATTCACTGAAAGGGCTATGTTTCTAATTTTATCAAGAAACAAGCAACATGAGTAAGTATACTACTGCATGTCAAACAGGTCACTCAAAATAGAAGTAAAGGAAAAATCCTACCCTAAGTCATACTAGAACAATCAGTAAAAGACAAAGGCTCTCTTGCAGCCCCACAAGGAAGTATTTCTAGTGATTGTAGTTGGAACAGGTGATACTTGAAATTACATCTTTGACAGTAGATACTCCTCACCCCCTGCCTTCAAAAATGTATTTTCTGGTGCTCAATGAAGCATTGCTAGCTGTACAATGAATCAGATGCTCCCAATGGAAAAAGTACCAGGAATCCTCTCATTAATTTGTGACTTCTCTTATCATGGTCTGGAAAAAAAGGCATTTGAAAATAGATGCTGCTTACCAAACCAGCTAGATGGAATTCTGCTTGCTTCTTTTCTATTCAAGCATCAGGTGCTTGAGTCTTTTGGGCTATTTCTAGCTCTTCCAAATCTGTGTTTCAGATAAATAACTACCCCTTATCACAGACAGTATGGCATTTGCCTTTTGACCTTGCATTTTGCTTGCTTTGCTTTGCACTCAAAGTGGGCCAGATGATAGCACTTTAGTATGAAATTTGAATCTAGTTATTTGGAGATTTTTTAACTGTCTGTGGAAAACTGTGGACATCTGCAGGTTTTGAAGAAAAGCAGTATTGATGAAGAATGGAGCATCCACTGAAGTGCAGTTTGAGAGGGAATTTATGAAGAATCAAGGAGATGGCACCAGGAGCATGTCAGTGCTGAAAAAATAGTAGCTCACGCATTTAGGAGGACTGAGGCTACTCATAAAGAAGCATGGTAAGAACAGTATGAAAGTGCTGGTGTTTAATTGCTTAAAACAAGAAAATCTTTAAAGAATGCAGAAAAGGCCAGTGCTGACATCTCAGGAAGATTTAATTTCTCACAGCAAACAGCAATCTAGACTGACAAATACCTGCTCTGTACTCAGCTCAAGTTCCTTAATTCGAGAACACTGAAAGCCTTGGGGGTGTCTTTGTTTTTGGCAATCCCTGCCACTTGTCATTAGGTGTCCAGAGCTTGCATTGCCTGGCAGAGGCTGGCAAGTCCAGGAGAGGTGTTGAGGGAGCATCATACTGCATGACATCCCAGGCAGCACCTTGGCTTTGTTACTGTGCTTTGATGTCCTTAGGAGAGGCACTGACTGGATGTGGGACAAAGAGAGAATGACAAAGGTATAGAAGAGACAAGGGACTCCACTCTTGCTTTCCCTATTGTAATAATCAAATTTATACCAACATTTCCAGCACAGATGAACCTGTCGGTTTCTCTCCAGAAGGCAGTGGTCTTGGGAACTTTGGATCTGCTAAGGCTGAGCAGGGGTCAGAAGAGATGTGGGAGCAGCACAGGCAGAGCAGCAGGATGGGCAGGCAGCTCTCACACGTGCTCTGAGCATGGCTTGGACTAGCTGTGCCAAGGACTACCTCATTGCCAGGTTTGTGAGTAACCACATCTTGCAATCCATGATGAAAGTTAGATAGATCAAAGCCTAATCTAGATCTTCTAGATTCCTCTAGGTATTAACATAGCCTCTTAAACTTTGTTTATATCGTATCTTTATGAGGTTTTATCTCATCTAGAGCAAATATGGCTACCCACAAAGACTTTCAAAGTGGAAGCTCTTAGTGGAAGTAGGAGATTTTCAGAAGTTTGCAGACTCCTGATACGTAGACTGACTGGTGCAGCAGCAAGAAAATATTTGTCTTGTGCAGTCTCATAACAATGTCTGAATATTTCTATCTCTTCCTGTACTCAACTGCCTTAATAAATAAGAAAGTGCCACCACCTCTGTCTTACAGAACTGAGGCTGTTGAAAGGCTATGAAATACAGAATAAGTAAAGTTAATCTGACTTTAGCATTCCAGGCATCTGTTCTGATTCTTCAACTTCATTTGAGGTGATAAATGACCACCACAGGTAAATCTGAATGTAGTTATACCACAGGAATGTGCAATCAGTTTTCAAGCTTTTGCCTGAGTAAGCAGCAATTTGTTTGAGACAGTTTGCAAATTAGGGATTTTTGATAAGCCATTAGAAAAAGTCTCAAACATTGCTTCCAGACTATTGCATTGGATATTTCAGTGCCTTTGAAGATGTAAGCATGTGCCTGAGCAGACTGAGCTTCCTTGGTTCTTTTATTTGAGTATTTTGTTAAAGATTAAAAGCCCTTTATATGTGAGAACTGCAGCATGACAAAATAGTGTTTTGTGACCTCTGACAATTTGTTGGACCTATTTATTATAAAGCAAGTTGAACCCCTTTCTCTGATTAACTTCACAGAGATCACTGACTGGGCTCTAGATTGTAGGCACCTGTGTGATATGGCTTAGAGGGAGGACAGCAAAGCTGTACCTCTGTGCTGGCCCAGTGCTGGGCCACCCACTTTGTAAACTAAGAGTAAAATTTCATTGCCAGAGCTGGTCTTGTCTGCTGCTCCACTTCAGTCCTGCCAGCTGCAGAGCCACTGTACCTCTTGCTCCAGATGTACAGGCAAAATCATCATACGACATAGATGGCCCAACATCGGTCTGAGAGTTTATCCAGCCTGAACCCTCTCTGACTGCAACCTTGACCAAAGTCAGCAGTCAGTAGTGCTTTTTTCAGGTTTGTCTGATTTTCCTGCTGTGAATCCAGGGAACAATTAGTTTTTTCAGGGCAAGCGCTGGCCCAGGCAGACTCTTTGGTTGGTATTTTTCTGTAAGCTTTAATCCCACAAAGCCAACAAAAGTATCCATAGCTAAGGTTAAAAGGAGCAGACAACCACAATATTTGCAGGTGACAGTGGGAGTGCTGTTTTGCACAAAGGCCTCTTCTGCTGGAAAGGCAACCTATTTGCAATGAAAGGGATCCCAAAGTCCATAAATAATGCACCAAAGGATTAAACGGTTTACTCTTCAGTACTTTCTTGGCTGGGTCATCTGGTTCCATTGAATTTCAGTCAGAGATTGCCCACATATTACAAGACTGTTTCTCTTTTGACTAATAATGGCTGAGCTGTCTCTCCTTGACATACTGCTGACTAAAAGCCATTTCATACCTCATATTATACCTTTGATCCCCAAATTAGTCGGCATGCATGCATGCATGCAAAAACCCCCCAAAACCCAACTACAGAAGAAAACCATGTAAGGACCTCCTGAACAATCAAGTCATAAAAAAAGATTCTGATTATCAACCCACAGCAATTGCATTAAAATGTGGGTCTATGAGCCTTTCTTTAGCATTTCATAACTGTGGGTCCAGAGTAATTTTTGACTGATAAATATGCAGCACCTAGCAAGTAGATATGACATGGTAACAGAGGCAATTAGGCATCCATATCACATTCCAGCAATTCTATTGCATTTTAGTAAGATAACTGTGTCCAGGACATTGCAACCAGCTTCAGATTTATATTTCATCACTTCCAATTCGCATTCTGAGTCCAGAGCATAAGTGTCTTTGAGGCTTTTGTGGAAGTCCCTTAATCCATTTTAAGGTGACTGTATCACTCCTATTCCCTTTGTTCTGCCATGGAACGTTCCTCACTTTTTTTTCTGCTGCTATTGAAGATCTGCTGTCACTGACTTGCACTGCTCATTATGGGTTCCCAAGACAGAGGCGATGCTCTGATGCACCTGGCATAGGTGACCTTTGGGCCTAAGGAGTGATTGATGGTCTGTGCTGCCATCAATCCAGGTGGTGCCCAGCGCCTCTCCAGTGAGCACAGCCAGTCTGTCATCCTGGCACTGGAGTTGTTTTCTGTGTCACGTCAGCTCCCTCACCACCAGAGCCCCCGGTCCACCCTGCATACCCCTTCAGCCAGGACACTTATAAGAACAATGGGAGCTGCTGGTGGCACCGGGGCACTGTCCTCCTCGGGACAGGGCTGAATCAGGGCTGAAGGAACTGGGGCGCTGCTGAAGGATGAGGGGGCTGGGGGCAGTTGAGGGGATGGTGGGGCTGAGGGGTCTGGGGTAGCTGAGAGGTGTGGCAGAGGCTGGCACGGGCAGACGACTGAGGGCACTGGGGTGTGGCCTAGGAGCACTGAGGGGAAACTGATGCCATAAATACTCAAAAAGCCATATTGTTTGCAGTATCTCAGTTGTAACAGGAGAAACTGAGACCCGTTGTTTGAAGTTTGATAAACCCTAAAAACGCTTTCTTACCAAGGAGAGAAATTGCTCAACCAAGCCAGCAGGCCATGAGCCAACTCGTAAGTTATGTTCTCAGGTGAACCTGTGGTCCTGGATGGATAAAGTGAGGTGAGTGCCATCCTGGAAATGACCACTAGATACCCTCTTGAGATCACTCCCCAAATTGTTTACACATGCCCAACCAGAAGGTGTACAGCTTTGTATATGTAAATAAGTTCTAAGAAGAGAGACACGAATTCTGGGAGTTTTGATGAGTAGGTATAGTTTGTACAGAAAAACGACAGCTTTGGCACTTTGCTGGCATGTGTTAGGAGTTATCCCTGTGATAAATACACATTATAGCGTTGGCTTTTCGCAAATGTCGAGATGGATGCTATGTATACGGTCTTGATTCTTATAGAAGTAGCTTTGTTATATAATAGTAACTAAATGCCTTTCTTTTTCTTTGCAACTGANGTCGCAATCCCCCGTGCACCTAGCAATGAAATAAAGTAACGCCTGCTTTCTAAGAGTAAAATTGCGGTGTTAGAGAGTTTAATTCTTCGCGAGCTTTCAGTGCCGCGGAGGGCAGTGAAGCCTGGGCTGGGGCGCTGAGGGACCGGCGGGCCCTGCGGGCAGAGTGGCGCGGTGCGGGCCCTGAGGGACCGGCGGGCCCTGCGGGCAGAGTGGCGCGGTGCGGGCGCTGAGGGACCGGCGGGCCCTGCGGGCAGAGTGGCGCGGTGCGGGC
>VZRM01006484.1:50545-80377 GCA_013397955.1 Grantiella picta
TACGGGTTCCACAAGCTGGCTGTGAGTCCGGGCAGCAGCGCGATGGGATCCGGGCCCAGTCTGACCACAGCGGGGGGTGATACCATCTATTCTAATGGGCCCCTGCATCACTTCTGGAACCCCCACTTTCGCTACGACCGCCCCGACCTCCTGATAAAGATCAAGAGACTGACCAAGACCAACAAGGAGAAGCTGGACGCTGGCCTGGAGGTTACCAGCCGCCTGGCCGACGATTTCCAGCACATTGCTGCAGCTGTCCACGTCCCCCGGCGAGGCCGAAAGGACCGGTGAGACGAGGCGGGTCATGAGGGGCGGCGGTCGGCCTGGGGGTGGCATGGTCTTAGGAAATCGGCACTGCCCTGGGAGAGGAGGGTCGCCTGCCCTTGCTGGCGGCTGCTCAGTTCACATGGTTTAAGAAAAGGGTTGTTCTTCAGGTAGATCTGCTGTCAGTAAGCACGGGGAGTGTAATTACAGATTGCTACGTCTGTACTGTCTGTATATAAATACACAAATGTCAATATATTTTACAGAATATATGTCTGTAACTATAGAACTCACAGGTCTTGTTTATATTATCTTCAGCAAATTACGTGGTTCATGTGTGTTTCAGTAGATAGCTAGCAAGGACCTAAAAATAATATACATGCCAAATTTTCCTTAGATAAGAGGTGCAACATGCATATTTCGGTATGTTTAAAATCTTCATAATAAAAAATCGCTGGAGCAGTTTATGTAACCTTAATGTGTTCAGGGCAGATACTATTAGAGAAGGTTCTATGGCTTTTATGATTCTGGGGTTCATATTAGATGATCATAACACTGCTTTCTGGGCTCATTTCGCCTTAATCAGCCAAAACCCACACATATGAGTTCCTTTAAATAAAGATTTAGAAGTCTAATTGTTGCAACACACAGTTCATCAGTTGTAAGTCACTGACTTGTTTTGGGTTTTTTTCCCCCAAAGTCCTTGTAGTGGACATAAATGAAAAAGGTCTGGCCAACATTGTGTTTCTGCCTTTTACCTGGAGTGGCCATGGCAAACCCCTGCATGAGGAAGAAGAATGAAATTGCCATGAACCACAGTTAACGTGCATCTGACATGGTGAGGCATTTTAACTACCTTCTTGAAAGAGGCATTCCTCTTTTGGGGGTGTCACTCATACCTTAGTTGTACTTAATGCAAACTTATTTTCTAAGGTAGAGAGGAAGGCAAGGAATAGGAGGGTTTCTCAGTTTTTTACAAAGCATAGACAAGAGAGATGTCTAAAGGAAAATGCAAAATGACAAATGCTGCTAACTGTCATCCCGCCAAATACACATCGTCTTACTTTGTGCTGCAAGTGGGAACAGCAACTAGAAAGTACAGTTGAAGTGTGTTTAAAAAGAAATAGCACCAGTCTACCAGAAGATGTTAAGTATAATGTCATCAACAAAAACCCACTGTGCAGGGGACCACTGACAGCCACAGCAAAAAGCTTAGCTGGCTGCTCAGAGGGCAGAAACATCAGGATTTGACAGCAGCCACAGCAAAAGGAAGCACAGCCAGTGGTAAAAATGGAGAAAAGACCATGGCCAGATTCCAGAAACATCAGAAGCCTGGGGAAGAAAGCATCTTCTGAAAATTGAGGCAAATCAGAGACATACAAGAAGAAATGCTTACCTGAATAGGAAAAAAATTGAGAGACAGTGGTGGCCCTACAGTGTGTTCAGGACTGCTGCCACCCAGCAAAAGTTCTTTTGTGCCTTACTGTCTGCCAAGCATGGTGTGCCTCTCCTCCTGAAGCTGATGTCAGTGTCATTGCTGTGCCATTCCTGTCTCTCATTCACACACGTCTCTGTAACAAAGCAGATTAAACAGAGTTCCTGCTTAGGGATGCTGGAATGTCCCTGCCTCGTATTCCACCTAATGAGACCCCACGTAGTACCTCTCACAGTGCATATTGTTATGTGTCTGTAGTGCTGCTAGGTCACAGGCATGACATCTGTGTGGCACATAAATCATGTTTGCCACTGGTCTATGAATATGCTGAGAAGCATAAGCACAGTGGCTCATTCAGTGCCAAATGCAAGTTTTGTTGGCTGATTTAAATTACTTTTCTTTCAGCTTCTTAAAGGCCAGCCATTTCTGAGTAATACTGTCTGATTACTCTCAGACTCGTAACTGGACATCTAAAAGTAGGCTAATGCGTAAATGACCCAAGGGTTGGATGTGTCACTGAATCTGCGGGAAAAGAAAAATAAAAACCCTCTAACACTGTATTTGAAGTGATAGAGGATCAGGCATTACTTTATTTACTGGCCAGGATGGATGGATGGATGGATAGATAGATATGGATGGATAGGAGAATGAATAGAATGTTTTCTCCATCCCTAAAGGCATTTTTCCAGCACACTGAAGGCCTGTAAAAGTAAACTGTACCATCTCAAGAGACTTCTGCCAAAATGGAGAGGGAAAAAAGAAAAACTGAGAGACATTATTCTGTATTTTAAAAGAAAGGGATTGTTGTTTGCTGCCATTAACTGTTGCAGTTCCATTGATTTCTTTACAAAAAGCTGAAAATCTAGTTAAAAAAGAAGAAGACCAGTGAGAGATTTTAAAAAACAATTGGTATGGCCAGAAAACTGTTGCCAAGCTTTCCAAGTTTTGAGAATCCAAGTATCTGAGAACATAAAACATGCAGGTAATTTTTTTTTTTTGATGGAGCAGTCACACTGTTGCCCTGGAAACATCATTTAATCTGTTTTCTCTATTTGAATTACAACATTTATAACCCCCAAACTACCTAGTGTACATTATACCCTGTTTCAGGTTTTCTACCTCCTGGGAGCAGGAATCAAAATGTAGGTAGCTAATGCATGTAGATAAAGGACTTGACACTTCGGTAATTTCTGTGCAGGACATTTCCAGTGGTCGAGCTGATGTGTGGTCATATGTTCCCCCTGGAAAAGAGAGGTGTAAGTTGGACGACCAACAAGACAGAAAGACAAGTGAGGTCAGGAGGAGCTTGTCAGGCCTGGACAGGAAGGAGCCAGGACATACCTGCACATCACACTGTGAAGGAGCAGACGCAAAACTCACACCTGGATGTCTGTAACACGCAAGGCTTCTTAGTTTAGACAAAAGTGCCAGCAGGGACGAAAGCAACATGAGGGAACATCCTTAGGTACCAGAGGAGAAGTTGGTGTATACCGTACTTATTGAACAGTCTGTCGCTGACCTGTCTGCTACAGGTCCCTTCATCTTGGGCAGACTTAGAGCAGAGAATGGTGTTTGAATGGTCTCAGTGACTTTTTGGCTCTGCTTGAGGTCAGTGGCCAAAATGCTACAAGGCTCAAAAAGGTTAATTTTCACTTTCATCCTGCAAACCATTTATAAATCATTTATTAAATACAACTCTTTAAATTGTTGGACTGCTTAGTGTTTTCATTGCCATGTGTATATGACATTAATAAAAGTGCCTTGGAATCCAGCTGGTGCAGGGAATGTCACTTTTACGGTATTACTACTTTCAAAAGGAGCATAGACTTTCCTCAAGATTTCATTGTGCCACTTGAAAACAAAGCATAACTGCACTGGGTTTTTTTCTGAAATGCAAAAGTCACAACAGCAGTTTTGTTTCAAAAGAACACATTTGGGATTAAATTTGGAATTCTAAACGTTAATTAGTTTTAAATCAGGAGTGTTTAGCATCTTGATCGATATTTCAAATAATTCTGTTGAAATAATGGCTTTTTCGTCTTTATTCATTAGTGTCAGCTGTTGGACTGCTTAGATCTTATTTCTAAGATCTAAGGTGCTTTTGCTTCAGTTATGTGAATTTTCTGTAATTGCACCTGCGGTACCTTACTGTAATTTAGTTAACTATTGTACTTATTTATAAATCTGTTACTCTATTTATTTATCAGCATTATGATCAGAAAAATAATGGATAAATATTCACTTACAACTAACAGAGTAGGAACAGGAAATAATTTTTAACGACACTTCTTAATGGCTCTGTAAGGGGATAAAAAAGCACAGCAAGCAAAGTTTAGGAGTGACATATGAGGCAAGCTATAACATAAGCTCCATTGGACATTCTGTCTGTTTTCCTGTAAATATTTGATTATGTCCAACCCCTACACGAAAATAATGCCATTACAAATTGCTAAGTCAGCTTATGAGAATTTGAAAGTATGTTGAAATTTGTGCATTGAAAGCTTGCTTTCAAGAAAAACACTGGAAGAAAAATTCATCTCACTGCTTAGCCTGAAGAAATCACAGTCAGGAAAATTGCTCATGGTCACCATTGCCAGAACTGGATAGCGATGGGAGGGCGGTAGGCCATTGCCATACTGTGGTGGAACAGAATTTGAGTGGGAAGGGACGTCTTACCTGTGGGGTTTACAAACATTTCTGACAGTAAGAACAGAGAGCATTGGGAATCCCCAGTCTATGTACACAGCCTGAGAACAGACAACAAAAACCTTCCAGAACAAAAAATTTAGCATTTTTAAAGCAACTAAAACTTAAGTCCTGTAATGTGATTGACTGTAAATTTACTCTGTTGACTGCTGAAGCTGTTAGTTGCACAGTTACACTGTTCTGGAACAGAGGTCACAAAGGCTCTGAATAAACAGGCAGAAAGGCAAATACACATATTGAGAGCTGTTATCTTTTAATCAAAAGACAGAAGAAGACGTCATGGGTGCCCCAGATGGGTGGAGCTGAGGGGCTGTGCTGCAGATGCTGACAGGGCCATGGGTGTCTAGAAGCTACAGACCCCAGGACTATGGTCTCAGAGACCACATGGACTTCAAGGAGGAGCTGTGGAAGTTCCACCTCAAGAGCTGCACCTGTGTGGGCAAGCTCAGCAGGTGGGATTTTTACAGCCACCTCCAGAATTTCTGAAGTTTTGGGGGGAACTGTTCTGCCTCCCAGTATGGCTGACCTCAGGGGACAGGAGAAACTTCACCCCAGCCCTGGAGCTGGGGAGGGTGGGAAGTGTTTCCTCAGTGTGGGAAGGCATCTTGGTTTTGTCTTGTTTATTATGATCAATTTTTCACCCTGTCAGGATAACTCCTTCAGGGGAGAGAAGAAGCCTGGATCCTGACCTGCACTACAACACAATGCTGGCTGCTGGGAGTGGGTGCTCCCTCATCTGGGCCTGTACGGCAGGCACCAGTCTACACTGGAAAGGTGTGGAGGCTTGGAAAAAGGGAAACTGGTTGGCCTGAAAGAGGGCTGGGGCAGTGACTTCCCTGCAGACCTGGAGGCACCTTCAGGGGATGGTGGCTGGGGCAGGGACAAGTGTTAGCCCACTGACCACAGCCCTTGTGTGGTGGAATGGCAGCAGCATGGGCCTGGACACCCCACTCCATGAGAACCCTCTTCCTGAGGTTGCTGGGTTTGGTGGGACCTCCAGGACAATGACACATCCCCATTGCTTGAGATCCCTGGTGTGGTGACACCCTCTCTCCATGGGACAACCAGGGTAATGACACATCTTTTGAGGGGGGTGGCAGGGCTCATCAGGACCCTCAAGTCTGTGACACCTAATCTCTGTCTGGGATCCCCACAAACATGATACCCCTCTTTGGGAGAGAGGGGGCTCCTGAGCTTTGCAGGAACCCCAGGGCTGTGACAACCCTCCTTTTGGGGGAAAAGAGCTAGGTGGGATCCCCAGGGCCATGGGACCGCAGCACTCCTGTCAACCCTGTCCCCTCAATAGAAGTGGTCACCCTGTCTGTGGAAGGGGTGCAGGTCATTAACACGAGGGTTTCCCCTTCTCTCCCAGGCAAGTGCCCTCCCACTCCCAACTGCTTCAGTCATCCTCGGTGTGCCTGTCCTCCGTGCAACTTCCTTAGCTCCCTGCTGAGTCAATGCCATTCCAAGACACTCTAGGGGCAGCTTGTCCATCTGCCCCCCAGAGACTATTCCCTGATAATGGTAGTCTGGTTTTCAGTGCTGGCATTTGCCATCACCTTAGTTTGTGTCCTCAAAAAGAATCTATCATTGGCTGAAATTACACTGCAGCACCTGACTCCCTACCTTCTCCTTTCCATGCACCTCCTAAACCCCAGTGCCCACACCCTGCTCTGTCTTGATCCCATGTGGAAAGATTCCCATCATGGAAACTGGATTAGTAAAAGTAGGAAAGAATAAATTACTTAAATTGTGAGATTACAAGTATGTATTCTGCTTCCCTAATGTCATTCTCTTTTGGTTGGTTGTTTTTTGGGGTTTTTTTTTACATTTTTATTACCATTTAGATAGCAGGAAATGTGAAATGTTGAAAGTTTTAAATACGTTCACAGAATCATAAAATGGTTTGGGTTGGAAGGGACCCACCTAGTCCACCCTACTTCCACTAGACCAGGTTGCTCAAAGGTTCATCCAGCCTGGCCTTGAATGCTTCCAGGGATGGGCCATTCACAGCTTCTCTGTGCAACCTGTTCCAGTGCCTCACCACCCTCACAGTAAAGAATTTCTTTCTAACATCTAATCTCGACCTACCCTGTTTTAGTTTAAAGATATTCCGCCTTGATAATATTATGTCACATCTCCTTTGTACCAAGGAAGGCTACAATATCATAGGTGCTGAGTTGTAAAGTCCACCACTGGCAAATTTGCAGATGACACCAAGTTGGAAGGGAGTGTGGATCTGCTGGAGGGTAGGAGGGCTCTGCAGAGGGACCTGGACAGGCTGGATTGATGGTCTCAATCCAGCGATATGAGGGTTAACAAGACCACATGCTAGGTCCAGCACTTTTGTCACAACTGCAGGCAGCTCTCCAGACTTGGAAAAGTGGCTGGAGAGTGGTCAGGAGAAAGACACCTGGGGGTGCTGGTGACAGCAGCTGAACCAGGGTGTGCCCAAGCTGTGCCCAGGTGGCCAAGAACGCCAATGGCATCCTGGCCTCGATCAGCAATAGTGTGGCCAGCAGGACCAGGGCAGGGATTGTCCCCCTGTACTTGGCACTGGTGAGGCCACACCTTGAATGCTGTGTCCAGTTCTAGGGCCCTCAGTTTAGGGATATTGAGCTGCTGGAGCATGTCCAGAGAAGGAGGGAGCTGGGGTCGTTTAACTTGGAGAAGAGGGGGATCAGGGCAGACATTATCACTCTCTACAGCTGCCTGAAAGGAGGGTGTAGCCAGGTGGAGGTTGGTCTCTTCTCCCAGGCAACCAGCAGCAGGACAAGAGGACACAGTCTTAAGCTGTGCCAGGGGAGGTATAGGCTGGACATAAGAGGCATTTCTTTACAGAAGGGTGATCAAGCATTGAAATGGGCTGCTCAGGGATGTGGGGAAGTCACCGTCCCTGGACATTTGTAAAAAAAGACTCCATGTAGCCATGGTGCCATGGTCTGGTTGACAAGGTGGTGTTTGGGCACAAACAGGTTGGACTCCATGATCTCAAAGGTCTTTTCCAACCTAGTTGATTCTGTGATTCTGTGAAGATGGGAGTAGAAAAGGTACTCATCAGGGATCGTATCGGCAACTGCTGTGCAAAGACATTCAAATTAGTGACTGGACAGTAGAATATCCCATAGGATCCTGCTATTGGTTAAGATCCATTGCTAAGGGAAGAAAGTCACCATAGTTTTAGAAAAAGAAGCTAACAGGAACAGCAGGACATTTCAGAAAGGAAAATGGGTGTTAGTGCACAAGTGGTAATGACAGTATTTCAGGACCAGAAACATTTGATCCAGCCAAGTTTTTTACATTATTGTCTTGTTCTGTGTTAAATGAGAGCTTGTCATCTCAGAAACAGACACTTTTCTTAAAAAAAAATCTACTTCTTGGTTTTACTATGAATTTCTTACCTCCTTACTCTATGTTTTTATTCTTAAGTATTTATTTTTCTGGCTCTGTATCACCATTCGCATGTCAACAGAGAACAGTTTTCCGCCACCCTGCCATTTGCTAAGTGCCTGTACTAAAAGCATTGTAAACTTAGAGGCCCCTTTTGATACTGGTTCTCCAGAGAAAGTGTATAGGAATCTCAGATTGCAAATATATCGTGACTTGAAATAATCTGGTTCAAACTACTTGGATTTTGAGCATGTTTTTTATCAGTGTGGGGTACTGAAGGACATAGTATGTTTCGTTTCTTTGCAGTTTTTTTTCATTAAAATGTAATTTTGCATGTGAAATTCATCATATTTTAAGTTCCAGTTCTGAACTCTCACTGTTCACTGTTGGAAGAACAACTAACAAATTCACATATTGCATTGTCCTGGTTTTGGCTGGGATTTTCTTCCCAGCAGCTGGTGCTGTGTTTTGTCCTGCTGCTAAGCATATGTAACAATACCCTAGAAAGGCAGTTCAGAGACTTGTCCAAGAGGGTAGACAAATGTGTGAGAGAAAAAATAATAAATCTTAGCGCACTCAGACCATGCTCCCTCTTCAACTTTTCCTATGATGTGGATCTGATTGTTTTAATCAGCAACATTTAGTAGACATGGTGCTTTTAAGTAAGATTCCCTAAAGAAATTGGGTAGAGAATTATTTTTTAAAAAAGCTATAAAAGAACAGTTCATAAAGAAAATATCATTACTGGCACAGTGCCGAGGGGTTCAAATTACAACAGTAAAGCATGTAATTACATATTGTTCCTCATGTCCAACAGAAATGCCATTATATAATAGAAATATACAATATTAAAATATACTGTAGGGAACAGAGCATAATCATCAAGCTACAAGGAACAATCATCTCGGGCAAGTGAATAATTTTTTAGTAGTTTTAGTCTGTAACGTACTGTTTAGTATCATTTCTAAAAAAGGAAAAGGTATGAAGTGTTGGTCATTATCTCGTGCAGTAATCAGATATCCTCAAAAAGATGTGCAGGAGTGTTTATAGCACATACGCAGTTCCTAAAGAAAAGCGCAGTCTGGCATCACTCTTACTGTTACGGATTTTGCATTATAGAGGTGAATGCTGTGAAATGGTGGCTTATGGCTTCTTTGAATAGATTATTAGATACGTTTTTTTTCATGCTTGAAATTTTCCATTCTTTTCCTGCAATAAAATGTTGTAGCAGCAATATCAGCCTGCTTTAGGAAAACTAACTGATTGTTACAGTCTTTTTTTCAGAGTTCACACTGCATGTATTTATGAGACCAAAAGGAAGGGGAGAGCTGCTACAAAATGCAAGCTCTTGAAAACATCTTAATCATAATTTTCTGAAAGGAATTTTCTTTCTCAGTGCATAGATAACAAATAGTAATGAAAATTCAGCGCAATTCAGCCCTACAGTTCATCTATTACTCAGAGTTAATACTTTACTTAAGAACTACTAGATATAATACCATTACCAAAATAATGGCAATTTGTTAGTCATTCTGCATTTTGTAATAGTAACAAGGAATTCTCAACTTGGCTTATATACAATGAGGCTTGAGATAGATAAACTTTACATGACCAGTATGATAGTTTATGTTTGGAAGTAATATCAGAGGTGAGTAGTGTCTGTGGTAGCTGACAGTTCTGAATTATTTGTTAGGTATTGCTCTGCTTCCTAAAGGACAGAATTGTGTGTCTGTGCAGGTGTGCATTCCAAAGAGCTAGATACACCAACACAGACACAGAGACTTCCACAGTACCCGTGAACAGCAAACCAGGTTGACATAGAGTAATGTCTTTACTAGAACCCAAGTATCCAAAATCACCTTCGTGAAAATGAACACAGTCCAGTCCTTTTCTGCCTTTCCAGGTTATCTAGACTGGATGTCTTCTAGTGAAACATGAACCCATCTTCACTCCCTACATTCATAAGTGCAGCATGTTCAGAAATTCGTCAACAGTATAGAAATTAATTGAAATTTGTCCATGTACTGTCTGTGGCTGGATGTCAAGTTCCTTACCCAGTGCTTGGTGCAAAGCAAAGCTTGGTGCTTGGTGCATGGGTCCTTCTAAGACCCATGTCTCCTGGGTCACGAACGAGTCCAGTTTTTCCCCAGTGCACTGCACACACACACACACACACAGACTGGTCCCAGCAGTAGGCAGCCTAAGACATTCTGCACTTCCAACTGCTGTTTCCAAGGTCTGTAAGCACTCCACTGCTCTGTGACCTGTGTTCCCTTCTACTGCACCCTTACCCTCCTCTCTGATCAAGCACAGTTTCAGTCCTTTGGAATGATTCTTTTCTATTGTGCTTGATGTCTGCCCTTAGCCTCATTTTGCAAGTACTAGGTGTGGAAGTCCTTGCCTTGCATAGGAGACTGAATGAGGCTGAAAACATTGTTAGCTGTGAAATCAGGCAACTTTATTTCCACAACTAAGTCAACTTCAGGATTTGTGTGTGCACAGAGAAGAACAAGCAGGATCGAGCAGGTCTTAGGCACTGAGGCTGCCTTTGGATGACCAGGCATTGCCCCAGAAGGAAACAGTCATGGTCCACTGGAGCCTGCACTGGATCCTGTTCATCCTGCTTCTCTCGTCAGTTTTCTCCTTAGGACCCGAAGGAGCTCCTGCACCTGAGTAAAAAGTTCCACCAGCTTCTGGAGTGAAAATGGGCAGGAGCTAAACTTCTCCAATGGTGTTGGTATTGGTCTTGGCTTCTGAGGGGGGGTTGGGGCGGTCATAACATGTCTTGATGCCCTTTTATCTGAAGGGTGCAGGTCTATCTGCACCAGGATCCAGTCATAGAAGTACTGAGTGGAGGTGTAGACTCCAGGCTGGTTTGCTCTTACACAGTCTTCTCCCCAGCTGGTCACACCAATGAGCCAGAAGTAGGCAGCATCATTAGCTTTGCAGACCAGAGGACCACCACTGTCACCCTGCAGTGGAGAAAGAGAGGACCAAAGTAGTATTGGGTGGCTGCTGTCAGCACTGGAACTATCTCCTTCTCTCTCACAGCCCCTGACAGAGTAGTATTCCTGGCAGAGAAAGTTTCTGCTCAAGTGCTGGAGCCTCCAGAACTTTGGCTGGGAGCAGATCAGGGGCTTAAGGTAGGGCTCTCTCTCATCTCTGCACAGTGATCCTGGATGTGCAGAGGATGGATGTTCAGGGTTGACATCTGGGCCTCTGCACTGCCAATAGCACTAGATGTGCTTTCTGGGTGTAGTGCCAGGCCTTTGGGACAGTGGGGGCACTGGTCAAGGGCATGCAAATGGGGAAGGGGACGGAAGCCCTTACAGCGGTGGGGCTCTGGGGCTGGGAGGATGACTGGCCAGGCAAAGCAGGTGCTGGGCTGTGTTGGGGTGGTGCTGCTTGGGCTGTGGCTGCTGGGGGCGGAATGGCCCATCCCACACTTACCTGGCAGGGGTTGATGCCGCCCTCTGGGTAACCAGCACACAGGTTGTCGGTGTGGATGGCCCCTGTGTACCAGAGGCTGCTGTTACAGAGCTGGACATCAATGAGGTGGACCTTGGCCTCCTGCAGGACATCGCTTGGTCTTTTAGCTGTGAGCACAGAAACAAATAAGTATACAACAGCTCCTTGCCTGTTTCCCTCCCCTTTTGAGGGGGGAAGTCCTTCCCTAGGGCTTTCCTAGGGTTTCCTGGGGGAATACCATGTTGCCATGCTTTCCCCCTTCTGTCTGGCTTTGGGGGAGTGGTTCAGGACTACCTCCCCAGAGGCACATGTCCTGCAGCCTGACTCTAGCTTTGGCATCTGCTGTCGGGAAGCCCAGCCCGTTTCCTTCAGGGCATGTGTCCTTTTTGGGAGCTCACCTCTTACAGTAGTGGAACCCCAGCCAGCAATGTAACAGGTTTTCAGCTCGGACACATTCAGTGTGGCGTCAGGTACACAGCCCAGCTGTACATAGTGGCTGCACAGGACCGGCTGGTCCAATTTCAGCAAGGCAATGTCGTTCCTCTCCTCACCAGGAGTATAGTGTTCATGAACCCGTAGCTGCTTAATCTGGCGCACTTGCGCCTCAGGGCCCAGCTGAGTCAACTGGGTGGCCCCAGTCACTATGCGCCACATGTTGATGTTCCTGAGGCACATGGAGAAAGAGGTGAGAGGCATCAGAGTGCTGCAGCAGCACAGTAGTTCCCTGCCTTCTGCTTTGTAAGTAAAAGAGTCAAAGTGGGCGTGACTGCCCTAGCACGCCTTAGGCTCTGAGCATGTCAGCCTGGGGGCTACTAGGAGGCAGTGGCAAGAGCGCAGTGTTCTGAGCAGTCTCTCAGTTGGGGTCTGCAGTGCCCAGGCAATGGTTGTACTGCAGGCCAACACAACTGGGAGTAGCACATGGTGCTGCCAACAGGGTACCTTCTTGTGTTGTGGAGATATACCCATTTTCTGCTCCTCCTTACCTGGCATTGATGAAGCAGTGGGCGGCTGTGAGGACCCACTCTGTGCTGATGAGGGACCCACCACAGATATGCCCTGTGCCTGATTCCCTGGGATCCTGGATGCTGACAATCCCGGGCCAGGCCCCTGGCTGGACACCTGTGCCATCCATGACGGCAGGATCCATGGGGCCATCGTAGTCAGGATCCATGGAGCCGTAGTCATAAGCCACAGGGCCGTAGGAAGCAGACATGGGCCACAGACCGCAGGTCCCTCTGTAAGCAGAAAGTCATTGCTGTCCTGCTTGATGGCTTGCTGCTGCTCAAACTGAAGATCAGCCAGCTTCCCTCCACACATAGCATTGTTTGCATGGAAAGCAGGACCAGGGAATCCCATGGGGCTTGTGTCTGTCCACCTCTTGTTTCTACTTGAGCCCCACAAACAAGTTGTGCTGCAGCCTGTGTGCTGTCAAGGTACTGAATCTCCCTCATGGGGCTCATGAAACTGTGGTGTGGCCACAGGGGACAGTGAAAACCACCTAAGTGTTGTCCAAACCTCCTCCAAGGGCCTGAGGCCACTTACCCACACGTGTGCCATGTGCTGAGCATGGCCCTGCACATGGCCAGCAGGACAAGGAGGCACAGCAAATTCATCACTGCCCGTGGCACATGTCAGCTGCAAGGAGTGAGGGCTCATTCAGTGCACCTGCTAACATAGTGCCTGCAGTATCATAGGCCCCAGGGCTGATGTCACAGAGTAGCTAGTTTGGTGTTTTGGGCACAGTGGCCTTGAAGGGAGGGGCAGTGTGGAGTCATAGAATCACAGACTGCTTTGGGTTGGAAGGACTTTAAAGATTATCTAGTTCCAACTCCCTTGCCACAGGCAGGAATACCTTACACTAGAGCAGGATGTTGCAAACCTCATCCAACCTGTCCCTGAACACTTCCAGGGATAGGCCAGCTTTAGGCAGCCTTTGCCAGTGCCTTACCACCCGTGAAAGTTCCAGGCAGGAAGGGAGATGGAAGCTGGGACTGGACATTCCTGACAGGCTCTGCTGAATGCTCTGCTGGCAGGATGAAGGTGTGCATGCCTTGTGGCAGGCAGCAGCATCTGGCTTCCAGCACTGCCTGCTAAAAGCTCACAGGAACACAACCCTTGTGGCATCACAGCCTCTTTGGGAAGGTCACTGACACCTTGCTCTCTGCATCAGTTTGCCACCAGGTCTTTCCCAAAAAATATCCGACAGAGAGTGGCATGCATGTGTTTGGGTGCTGGGGAACCAATCCTGTTACAGCTGTGGTGGGTAAGCAACAAAGTGCAAGCCAAATAAACCAAGCATACCCAAACAGCGTCAATCTTCCTGCACAGAACACAGTGAAATGTGGATGCAGCACAGTCCATGCTGGCCATGCCAGCCACAGTAACACCCTCTGACAGACTCCCAAGTCCTTGCTGTCTGTGCCTTCTATTCCTTTTCTGGGCCCACACTGACAAAGGACAGGTTTTGCTCCTAGGGTGTGCAGCCAAGGACAGGCAGTTTGAAGCTGTAGATAGGGAAGGATGATCCTGTTCTCAGCCCCACATGCCAATCTCCATGGCATTGGTAAATCCAGTACCAGCCTCATCTTATCAATCTGCCTGCTACAGCCAGATTGTTCACCTGCTGGAGTACAGGGCAGTCACAGGAAAAAAGCAGGAGCCAGCCACATATGCTGCAGTTGCTGAGCAGAGCTACATCTCTGGAGGGACTGAGCAGTGTGTCTCTTCTGGTGTCTTCTCTCAGAAGACACTCCTGCTGTTCTGTCCTGCCCTGCCCCCCTTTGCTAGGCTTTGCCACTTAAACCCAATGCAATGTTGCAGAAAAGAGCCACAACAACATCAGAGACCTGGTTAAAAGGGCCTAATGACGAGAGACTCAGTCTGGTTAACTTCTCAGGGAGACGGTGAAAAATCAGGAACAGGATCTTGGTACAAAAGGAAACTTCAGCATTGCAAGAAATATTTCACAGACTCTAGCTGATGTCAGGTAAGCTCAAAGAGAAGGTAAAATGAGGCTTGTTTTGATTTTTTACCAGTAAGTGAAATTACTGTTAAGACAGCTTGTGAAAGTAAGTCAGGGACAAATCAAATTGAACCCTGCTAAGCAGTGCCCTTTTTTGGGTGAGTAATTTTTCTGCTGGTTTTCTTTAAAGAAGAAGGTCAGTACCATTTTTCCAAGTGATCTTGAGTTTTGGGGAGTACAAGCCTACTCCAGGAGATTATTCCAAAGCAGGTGGCTCAGACAAGTGCAGCTTTATGATTTTGTTTCAAAGCCCTCCTGATGGCTCAGCTGTCAGTATTCCAGAAAGTTTACCCAGGCAGTTCCATACTCAGCATTAGGCCATTTTGATTCCAGCCTGAGATGAAAATTCTGTTGGGGCACCACAGAGGTGCAAAGCATCCTAACTCCACCTTCTGTAATCCCTCACCAAGCTTGCTGCCATAATTGGTTTCTTTGTGCAAGCACCACATGGTTCTCAAATACCTGCTTGGGAAGGTTTTTGAGGAAAAATACTTGAACGGAACATTTTGAAACATGGGGGAATGTTTAAAAAAATCTCATTTTAGGATTAAGTTTTTTTGTTGCTCCTAGAAGTGTTGAAAGTTTGCTTCTTTAAATGTTTTTGAAAGAGCCTGTATTTTGCTCTTTTAAATGGTACTTACACAATGTTCAATATATCTATTTTGACAAGAGAGACAAGACATGAAAGCAAGTAGAAAAGCAGAACAATACACATGATAAAAAGATGGGGGGGAAATGTGAGAACTTCAATTTACAAGAAAATAACAAAGGGAAGTAAGAAAATGACCAGCTGGAGATCAAAATATGTTAAAATCACAGATTCTGGAAAGAATTGGGAAATATACTGTCATGTTTCAAAACTGACAAAAAAGGAGTTTTGTGTTAAAAAATAGTGTTTGTGTATTCATTAATCTCCAGTAACTGTACTTAATAACAAATAAAAATGTATTTTATTTAATATACATTATTTGCCTTGCTTGACTGAATTAAACTGGCAAGCATAAGAGTATGCCTTTTGTGAACTCATCTTTCACTCTTAAAGTTATTTGCAAAAAGGTCTGCACCTCAAATCAACAAGACATCGTCCTCTCTCTGACTTATACCCCAGACTCCATAACCTGGGGAGCACCCAGTGAGTGAGGGGTGAGTAATCCAAGCGCAGTTTACTCCTGAGCAAGTGCAGGCTGTGCTGTGTTGGTTAGCCTGGAGAAAAGGAAGTTCAGGGGAGACCCTACTGCTCTATTTGACTCCCTGAAAGGAGGCTGTAGTCAGGTGGGGAGTGGTCTCTTCTCCCAGGTAACAAGAGGTAGGACCAAAGGAGCCAGCTCTCAGGTTGCTCCCTGCAAGGTTTAGGTTAGAAAAATTTCCTTACAAAAGGCTTGTCAAGCTTCGGAGCAGGCTACCCAGGGAGGGGATTAAGTAACCATGCCTGGAGGTATTTAAAAAACACAAAAATTGCTTACCCACCACATGCTTAGGGAACATGGTTTAGTGGTGGACTTGTAAGTGCTAGTACAGTACAGAAAACATATGGAAAGGGGTAAAAGATCACTTGCAGTTACTGGTGTCACTTGAAATTCTCTGTTGTGCTCATTTCAGTTCTTTCCTTAAGGATATCTTCTAAGATATCTTTAAGGCACACAGCCATCTGGACATCTTCTCTCCATGCAATCCGCATAGAACTATTAATGCAGAGTTTATCACTATTAAGGAGTATTGCCAGATGGGTTTAGACTAATTTATGCACTTTGAAAAAAGTTGTTACAGTTAAGGATTTGTATGATGTTGTAAAGATAAGGACAAACACTCAAAGTTACCCTTTTGAAGTGCTTCTTGAAAAATTAGAAGGCTGAATCATGGTTTTGTATCTAGATGACACTTCAGTGACACGGAGATGAGCTTCCTTGCAGTTTCCCCTTTTCATCCCCCTTAAGTTATCTGGAAGAAAAGATACCTATTAAACTTTTGAATTAATTGATAAGAGGGTTATGTGCAAGAGGAAGATTACTTCAAGCATGTATATTTTAATTAGAGATTTCATATTGGAGGTAGTTAGAATATAGATCAAATGCACATTTGCATATTGATAATATCAAAATATTGTTTTTCTCATTCTGTTGGTATAGGTTGACCTTTATTTTCTCTTTTGATATCAATAAATATAATAGACCTGTACAAGAGGTGTCCTCATCCCTGTTTTGATTTATGCACGGTCCAGTCCCAGTTCTGGAAAGCTCAAGATCATAAAAGTATCTTAATAGTGCCTCAGCCCTTCTCCCTATTTTCTCTTTGGCGTGTCTATCCTTTTAAAGGCATAGCGTGAAATATCTCCACATGTCCATTCTAGAGGATCATGACGCTTCAATGCTGTATAGTGTGTCTCTGGGAAGGTAAAGTAAGATTAGGAGGGCTGCAATTTGGCCTCTAGGAAGACAGAAGAAAGGAAAAGAGTTGTTTAGCCACACTTCATCTGCCACTTACAGGTGCCATTTACAGTTATGGTGCCTGGGTTTGGTTGGAACTCAGATAAAAAGCATTTTTCCCTGCACACTTTATGTGTTTCTAGGTACCAAAAATATTTTTATGGGCTCAACCTGTCCAGTCTGTGCAGTGCAGCTGTGTATGAGTGTTTTTGACAACCTGTTATGGTAAGCTTGTACATCTGGGATCTAATCTTTTTGGTTTTCCCTCTCCCTCTCTCACCCTCTTCCCCAAATCCTTCAGTTACACTAGCCTCCTTGTTTAATAGCTCTGTGGCTATTGCAAAAAGAGCCAGGAATTAAATCTACAAGTGTGAGCAGAGCTGCTGGAAAAAGCTAACTACTCTGTGGAATATTTCTGGTTTTGCTGTTAATAACAGATGCCTAGATATATGCACACATTGGGAATCAGAGAATGATAATTTGTTTAGGTTGGAAAAGACCTTTAAGATCATCAAGTCCCATCATAAACCTGGCACTGCCAAATCCACCACTAAACCATGTCCCTAAGCATCACGTCTACATGAATTTTAAATCCCTCCAGGAATGGTAACTCAACCACATCTCCTGGACAGCCTGTTCCAATACTTGGCCACTTTTTCTGTGAAGAATTTTTTCCCAATATCCAATCTAAACCTCCCCATGAGAACTTGAGGCTATTTTCTCTTGTCCTATCTCTTGTTACCTGGGAGAAGAGGGTGACCCCCACCTGGCCACAACCCCCTTTCAGGCAATTGTAGAGAGTGGTAAGATCCCCCTGAGCCTCCTTTGCTCCAGGCTGAACAACTCTAACTCACTCAGCAGCTCTTTGTGAGACTTGTGTTCTGGACCCTTCACAGCTCTGTTGCCCTTCTCTGGATATGCTCCAGCACCTGCATGTCCTTCTGGTACTGAGTGCCCCAGAACTGAACACAACATTCAAGGAGTGACCTCACCAGTGCCGAGTACAGGAGGACAATCCCTGCCCTGGTCCTGCTGGCCACACTGTTGCTGATCCAGGCCAGGATGCCATTGGCCTTCTTGGCCACCTGGGCACAGCCTGGCTCATGTTCAGCTGCTGTCACCAGCACCCCCAGGTCCTTTTCCTGTGGGCAGCTTTCCAGCCACTCTGCCCCAGCCTGTGGCACTGCCTGGGGTTGTTGTGATCTCAGGGCAGCATCCAGCACCTGGCCTTGCTGTGCCTCAAACCACTGGCATCCAGCAGATCAACACTCCCACCCAACTTGGTGTCATCTCTGAACTGAGTGAGGAAGGCACAGCAAACAACTGTCTTCCTAACATGCAACTAGCTACCCTCATTGTTTCTAGTTTCTTAAATAAGTGACTTGACCTTGATTTCCCCCTTTCCATCCACAAATGAAAGGAAAAGAGAAAGGAGCCAAATGAGCAGGTTTCTGTAGTATGAAACAACCCTTTTTAATATGTAATTTTTTTTTTTTTGTAACTTGGATTTAGAGCCCACCAGTTTTCTTCTTTCTTATCAGTACAAGCCTCGGGGGGACCTAGTTAGGAAGAATGTGGGGAAAAAATCCTTCTCACCACTCTGGGGAAAAAACCAACAAAAATTGGTTAGCTTTAGGCTGAGTAGTTTAAGTAGCAATATCAGCTGCTGTTGTTGCATGGAGACCCTAATATCTTTCCAGAAATCTGGCAAGACCATCAGATTACCGATGAGACCTTCTGCACCCAACTGCTTTTGATACAAGAAATGTGTAAGAGAATACTGTCATTTTTTAAAATAAATTTCAGCCTATCTTTGACTGCAGTATGGTCATTCTGTCTCTCTGTCTTTCAGTTAGAGAATGGAGCAGTCCTTAGGACTGCAGCACACACTTGTGTCCTGCATGAAGTACATGTTTGGCTTTGATTTCTTGGCTGAGATTCTTATTCTATTTAAGACCAGAAATGAATTGCCCAATAAAAACCACATTAAATTTTTACTTCTTTTAAAAAATCACACATCTTCTTGCTTCACCCTTATTCTGTAGATAGTAATTATTAATGGTTAACTTGGGGCAATGTTATCCAAGACTTTAAGTTTGCTGTACTTAAGAGCTTGTGAGCAATGACAGATTAGGATCAGTATATGTGATAAAAAAATGAAAAGTTAAGTGAAAAGATTTAATTTGCTGGCTGACCACTCCTAACCTTTTTCTAGAGGACAACCTGTATTAAGTAATTTTGCTTTCTATACTTGATTTAATTTTCAAATATTTCCATACTGTCTTAGTTCAACCTACCCAAATGAGCAGTGCAAAAGAGCACATTAAAATGCATTTAGCTTTAAGAAATGCAAAGCAACCTCTAAGCCAAAGAAACTCCCCTTTTATTTTATATTAGTGATTAATTTCTGGACAAAAGTTATTATTTCTTACTTGAATAGAACAATCTTTGATAGGTGTGTGTAAAATATACATCAGGTATATTAGTGGGTCTTGGAACTAACATGTTCGTGTGTGAATGCTGATTTTATGGTGTGTTTCTGCAAGAGTTTATCAGTAAGTTCTGAAATTCACTTCTGTTTATTTGTGTTGATAAATGCCTTTTATTAGTCTTTGAAATTAGAATTGGCAAGAATTTAGAATAGTATTTCCATTAAAAGAAAATGGACACGTGGACTTCTGTTTAATTTAAGAGCTGATATTATTATTTTTAATATAAAAAAGGAATCAGAAACTCCACATCAATTAAAACAGTTGAGAAAATGGTAGACTTATGGGAACTGACTCAAACTATCTGCTGAGAAGGCCTCCAGTTTGGAGTAGGCAACTGTTAATCAGCAGCTCTTTCACCTATCTACAACTCTAGAAGTTCTTTATCTTAACACTTTGAAATCTCAGTCAACTTGGCTCCCTATAATGCCTGTGTTATCCCTTTTTTGCTGCTGTAGCCCTTTTCAGTATATTATAGAAATAGCTCATGGAAGAGAAAACTAGGTATAGGACCTCCTTGGGCTGTGTTACTTAAGCATGAAACTGCTATTGTGAAGAATTAAATTGTCACATTAAGGACAAACTTGCATTTCCTGTGATTTATTGAAGTTGCCTGAGTGGTAACAGGAGAGAGAAATTAGTATTCTCTGTGCTATCACTTTGAAAGAAGATAAACTTTCCATTTTCTAGGTAAGAAATGCTTTTGACTAAAATATACCATTGCAGAGTGGTCAGCTCTCGTATGACAGGAAACAAAGCACACTTACAGTGGAAGAACAAGTTTCTGACGTTATTACAGTCACAGTTTATTGTATTTGTACAGGCATTATTATTTTGTATTAGCAGTAGTTACTTATATAAGCCAATATTCTATTTAGGCTGTGTGACAAAGAGCAAAAGAGAAAAGCTTTATATAACTTTGATTTAGTGCTGTGACAAAAGAGTTAGCATTTACTTACTTGAACTGATGTGTACTTCAATCCTTTGCTGTTTCTTGCTGTTATGTGTGACTGGAGGAATCAGCACTATGCCAAGATGCACTCTTCCAAGTACATAAATTGTTTTTGGAAATGAAGGACATGTCCCTTCTGTTTTAAATGCGACTAGAAGAAAAAACTTACCTGCTGCAATTTGTTCCAACTGAGCAGGAACCTTAATTAGGTGTTGTTACAGCAGCGTATTTTGGAAGAAAAGCTGTTAATTACAGATCAAAACAAGCAGGAGGAAGAAGCCATCAATTCATCCAGAAGAAGAAGAAGAAGAAAAAAAAAGATTTATAAGTAAAACAGGCTGTGCTCTATTCTCATTCTCATGCTGTATTTGGCATAAAAATAGGCAAATACAGTGGGTGGAATTGATTTTTTCCCGGAATTACCCATGGAAAACTCGTTTCCTGTTTTGTATTTTTGACTCAGACCTATATGAAAAGTCCACACTAGTGCTACAAAACAAATATGCATGGAGTCTGATAAAAATTAATTATTCTCATTTGCATATCAAAAGTGAAGCACTAAAGAATATTAATTTCCTTAGATTTGACCTGTGACAATGAGAGTAGCTAGCTTGCTTATGTTTTTGGTTTGGCTAATACTGGTTTCAAGTCTAGAAGCTTTTTGTGAGGATACTTACGAGCAAAGTTACTGGTCTTCTAAAATCTCCATACTGACAGTCAGAACCCATTGCACGAGTGACTTTAAAGATTATACAAGTCTACTCATTTAAAAGCAAAAGAAACTAAGTTTTACAGTCACAGAAAAAGTAGAAATCACTTTCAGAGTGCTATTATTCATTCATAAGAAAGCAATGAGTAAAATTCAAGTTGCATGTTATTTACAGAAGTACCTTAAATTATATGAAATGGTATTCTAGTTAGAAAATTGAATGTAAAAGATAACTGTATGTTTTCATAGTTGCTAGCCACTTAACCACATTGAGTTCGATAATTTGACTGCTGTTCTTATACACATTAGCTCCTACAGTGCTGGATTGTGAAATCCTGCCACAGCACACTAACCGTATTTAATAGGCTCTCCTTGTGAGGCTTCATTAGTTTTTTTTTTTTTAATTGATTCTTCTTCATTCTGCCCCTGCCCTGCCATAGCAATTATCAGAACAAAGCATTTGTAAGGATTTTAAAAATTACAGGTTTTAAACTAGGACACGCTAATTCCTGTGCATGGTGGGACATTCTGCCAATACATAGAGCCTGACTCTCTTCTATGCCACTGCTTCAAAGTCTCCCAGATACAAATATTTATTGGTAAATACCACATGAATAGTGGGGAAGGGGCAGTTCTGGATTTTCTTTTCTCGTTTAAAACAACTCCATACAAATTCTATAGCATAAGGTAAAAATAAAAGATCGGACTTCACTGGGCAGTGAAGCCTTTCACTTCTGTGAAGGCAATGGCCTGAAATGTAATCCTTAAGAGCAAAAGAAAGCCTCTGTCTTTACAAAGGAAACTATAGTGGATTTGGCAGTGTTTTACACTTGCTCGCACAGTGTACAATGTACACATTTTAAGATGGAAATCAAGATGGAAAGACTTACAATTCAAATTTGAAATCATGCTTTTTAACAAATCCAGTAACACCACAGAGGACTGATTTCCTGGCTTTATTCCAATTATACTTTCCTGACAGACATTGGCTGAGTGTTGTGCTTACACTTTCAATTTCATAAAATTCTTCATTATATACCAAAAAGCTGCCAATAGTTTTTACTACAGAGTGAAATAAAAACTATATTGGAATTTATTAAGTTTACTTTGTTCAGCTAGTGCTCTAAGCGGTAGGATTATGTATTTTTATTGGAAGTATTCTTTCATCCATTTATAGGTATGTGTATAATATATCATAGTACAGCATCTGAAAACAGAGGTTCCTAATAGACCTACTGGCATTGTGTAAAATCAGTTTGTAACTGTGCATCACTGTATGTGAGTCACATGAGAAGGAAATATTGTCCTTCCAGCTCTTTTTTTAAAGTTGAAATTTAGCTTGCACTAACATTTGAACTTGAATTGCAGCAGACTCAGTTTTACTCCAGAAAGTTCATTTGCTATAGAGCAAGAACTATTTCTCTGTTTGTTTTTATGGTTTTACCGTAAGCTCACGTGGGTTCACTGATCTTACTTTTTAAAATATTCTTACCAATGTTATAGGTTATTAAACAAAACCTACATCGTGTTTATGATTGTAACACACGAAAAGGTCTTTGAACAGTATGCAATGTCTGTGCTTTAAACATTCAGCACCTATTTCCAGGTACTTCCCTGTGTGAGGATAATCATGTGGCTTACCACAAAAATCTGTTAAATACTGCAATTTTCTCTCAATGGACTCAACAATTTGGTTAATTTTGAGACATGAACCTAGAGTCATCTTGCATACACTTTGTAAATGTTCTGAGATTTCTCTATGCATATAGAAGTCTAACAGAATATGTTTGTAAATTCTCTTCAGCACTGTGTGATATAAAACTTAAAATTATAGGATATGTGTGTCTCTGACATTTTCTGTAGCTCTGTGAGAAGTATTGATAGTGCAACCTATATAAAGATCTATTTTTCATTTGTGTACCTAGCAAATGAAGAAATCCATGCAGTTGTAGAACAGATTTTAATAAGAACTCTCTCCATGTAATGTCATCCATAATAAGCACATAGTGACTTTTATAGACTATGTTTCTGTTGTTCAAAATATATGCCTCAGTCTGAACGAATGAGCTAGAGTCAAATCAGAAATGCAGATATAATTTTATTACCAAAAACATAACTGCAGTGTTATGTCTAGCACAATACAATCAGACTTTAGCCTTCCATACGCTGTTGGAAGGCTTGTTTGAATCAAAAGCCCCAGGAAAATGGACCCCGCTCTGAGGAAGTTACATGCTGCTCAAAATAATTAAGAAATAGCTCTAGTGACAGAGATTTTTCTCCAAGTCAACAGCCATTTGCAGATATTTAACCATAGTTAATGACAGTAGGGAAAGTAGTCCCTAAAACTGTGAAAAATGTAAAAGTAACATGGTTGGAACTTCCTGGGTAAGGCCGTGAAACCATTGAAGGTAGTATTAGACAATTATTGCCTTGTTATTTCTAGTAGCATTTAATACGGCAGGTGAGAGATTTCCTGTATAAAATGAAGTTGGCACAATAAAAGACTGCTTTGTTACACTGTTTTGTAAAAGGTACTATTTAATGTGGGTTGCTGCCTCTGAATTGTAACAGAAATTACCATTCTAACCTGCACAAGCAGTGGAATGAGATCTCTGATGAAATGTCAGGTAGTTAGTTATCATTCCTAAATTTAGTCTGTTCCTGGGATTGGTGGTCTTAGGCCTGTATGAGAAGGAAACAAATTCAGGAATGTCACAATCCAAATACCAGGAAGCTATAGTTCAGTTCTCCAGAGTTTGGCAAGTTTTCTTCACCAGTTATGAAAGGAAATCTGAATTCAGCTTAAAGATTTGTTATATCTCCTATCGACCTGTATGTCTGTCTGGATCTCACATTTCAGTGTCAAACCTCTTCTAGAAAGTATCTGTAAGCTTCTTTTCTGTGGGGGAAAAAACCTTACATTGTGAATTTTGTGTGACATTTTCAAATCTTTTTAAGGAAGAAAGTAAGTGGAATCAAGGAAGACAACAGCAGACAGCACTGTCAGGTTGTGTATCTTTATCCAGAACAAAAGGTCTACGTATCTGATAACTGCACCTTAATATGTGTAGAAAAGATTGTTTCCTTGCACATTAACAAGTACAAAGAATATTTCACAGTGATTGTTACTTTGAAGTGATTTGGATGATCCAGGACTGGTATTTTTATTTCTCTCTACTTCAGGAATTTACTTTATTCCAGTTGTATACTAAACCTGAAGAGAAGATAGACATCATACACTGTATCATTTGCAGTGTGAAATAAGGTCCTATGACTGCCTTAATTTCTTTATCATGTAACATTTTCTTTCCTGCTTTGAGGCATTGTTGATTTTGATATATATATAGAAACTGACCTCCAAGGACTACAATGAAATGTTTTCACCTTACAGAACATTTTGATTATAAACATAAGAATAAATTTGAAAAGTATTTTTGAAACAACTTATCAATTCAAATTTTTTATTGATGTAAATGGTGATGTTTGTTTTCCATTTTTTTGCAAAGGCAACATTACTGAGCACTAGAGCATATAGGAAACTAAAGCAGAACTGTGGGGACTCTGGAGCAAACCATGATGGTGTACTTTTACAATGTGAGAGTCTTGAATGTTACCTGACCACATTATGAAATAAATACAGTGTTTCCTCATTTATAATAAAATAGTTGATATAGTTAATGCTGTCAAAAAATGACAGATTTTCTGGCATCCTCTAGACACAAAAAGCACAACAGAAAAGACATTGAATATCATATTAGGGAGCTATAAATTTGCACACTTTGTTGGATCCACAGTCATTGAGTAGGCCCATCTTCAAGAAATTACAGCAGTAAGAAATGCTTTTAGTGGTTTATCTTTTAAAAATTATACATGGTTGGTTTTTTTATGTTCATCCCAGACAGATACATGTAAATTTTTATAAGCAGCAATATATACATAGAAATTCATGGTAAATTGCATTTTCAGTAGCATTCATTTTGAATGTCTGTCAGCATGAGTTCTCCCATCTGAACTGATATTAGAATATTCTGTCCTTAAGAACAGTATAGCAAATCAATATGTTTACTTTTAATGTAGTGGTTGCTAAGACAAACAGTGATTTACTGCATATTGTGTGCTAGACCCACGGAAGTCTTTGTAATAATTATGACAACTGTGATATCCAAAAGCAACTTTGATAGCATCTGGATCTAACTGCAGTGAAATAACTAAATTGCTATTAACTTGCCTAACTAAGTTTCTACATGTTGTGGTTTTGGTTTGTTTTTTTTTTAAGATCCATTAAAAAACTATTAAGTCAATGTCAAAAAAAGGCATTTAGAGGTTGGAAGAACAGGTCTCCAGACTGCATGCATTTCATTCTTCCTTAAGCCCTGGCTTGTGAGATACAAGTTTTTACTCTTCATGATTAGAAAACACACATATTTACAAATGTACACTGATCAAGTTGAGATCTAAAACTGCAGAAAGATGCACTGTCTGTGTACAGCTGGAAGGTCAATAGGACGGAGGACTACAGTTCAACAGGAGACTCCAGGCATAAAAATTACTTTCTTGCTGGAAGCATCCAAGTGGATATTGTATATCTCTTAACTGTTCAGGTTCAGCTCACCAGGTTCAACCCACACTGACATTAGTGACATTCAGATGTACTTACCTACAGAAGAAAAAAGAAACAAAAGTAAAGTCAATAAGACCAAAGAAAAGGGATTGGGAAGTCTAAAAATATCTTTCTTGAATGGCTGCCCCTCCCCAGAATAGCCATTTTTCAGGCATGTCATCTCACAACACTAAACTGAGACTTCAGCCTTATTTTCCTGAGACTTCAGCATTTTTTTACAGGAGGTTTTAGACATCCCCCATGTAACTGGTTAGTCTGCAGTCAGATATCCAATGGATCATGATTCTAAACTACTACTCCAATGCAAAGAAAGCATTGCTCAATGGCACTGGAGCTTACAATTATAATTCTTGTGTTTAATGGCCTCTGAGCAAAAGCCAGTGTTCAGTTTTTACTTCAAATCACCGTCTTTCACCTGATTTTTTTCTATGGTGAACATCTGTGAGTACCTGTGAAGAAATCCCAAACAATCTTTAGCACTTCTTCAGTGGTGGAAGAAGAAGCAGAGACTTGTTTTTAGAGTTACGGGTAGTTTTCTATGCTGAGATGATACTGCTAACACTAGAGATCCTCAAATGTATATTAATCAAACACTCACAAAAGCATTCATAAAAGAGGACGGTACCACAAAGTATGAAACACGCCTTCAGTTCAGGAAATAGCACAGAACTGAACATGATGCTACCACTAAAATAAATCACTGTCACACAAAATCCCAACAGAAAAAGTTTTCCTATGCTAATATGTAAGTACATTCTGAGAGGAGCAAAATGGATTCAGTTTTGCTAGAATACAAGTGGAATTTCCCAGGAATTCAAAGAGAATAGAGCTTTCTTCCCAAGATCTATTAGGAATACAGGGATTGGTCTGGTAAACCAGTAGCTCAAAGAGCACTCATGGTCTTTGTATGGAAACCAATACAAGACAAAAAGGCCAGCCTCCACTCAAACATTCAACTATAATGCTTTCAGAGGATTTCAGAGGATATCAGAAATTCTCCCAGGAACATTGATTCTAGGACACATACATGTCACACTCCATCTGCTCTCACAATAGTGAGCTGAGAAATAAGGACAAATGACTCTACAGCTGAGTGTTTTGAGCCAACTTGAGGAAAAGGGTAATATAATTCACTTTATTTGTTACATGGATGAAACCCTTAGCAGGTCTATCTAACTATAAACAACAGAAGGCAAGCAATATCAAGAAGCACAGGAAGCCTGCCCTCTACTCCTCTCAAAAGGTAGCTATATTACTTTCACTGTATCACTTCTACCAGTTCTCTATACTTTGGAAAAAGACCAGAAGCTGATTCCTCTCTCACAGAGTCGAAGTATGGAAATAAAACAAAAAAGTGAATTAGTTTGTGACTCTCCGTGTAGCCAGGTATCCCAGACTGTGACTGCTATTAAGAATTCAACATTTCTTTACAATTGCATCTCATCATCTTTTCCAGCTCACCTGACTTTTAATGAATATTTCACTGAATTCTAATTCAATCAGAAAATTAAAAATCAAGCTATAAGAAGCTTGCCGGCAGTCACAGAGGAAAGCAAAATGGGGAGCAGGCAGCGAGGGGCAGCAAAACACGTGTGGCTCTGCTGCCTCCATGGCTACACCATAGTTCAGGGAATGGATAGTAACTCATAAAAACTCTATGTGCTGTCACCACCCTTCCCAACTTCAGCATGGCAGCAGGAGTAACTGGCAACCCATTCCATGCTGTCTTTAGATGTCCATCTTTGGGGACCCTTTTGGGCAGCGAAATTCAGTTAAGCCTACACATCAGCTGGTGACAAAGGAAAAGATTTTTTTTCACAATGAAATGGTTGGACATAGTTAGAGCAAAGTATCAACATGGTATTATTGTTATTGAGTACAGCCTTCAGTGCATTTTCATTGACTAAAAGCCCTATAAAGAGCAGCAACCAACTTAAGATCTCATGGGAGGTTCTGAGTATGCAACTGTATTAACTGCAAATATGATTCAATTTTTATTTACTTCAGACCCAACCAGGGGCCACTGACACAACTTCCATCAGAACTGGACAGTCTGGACCTACTCTGGAAACAGAGAGGGCCTGAGTCCTTTCAAATTAATCTTTAGAAAACTGCAATTCACAGGTGCAGCCCTTACTCAGCACAGAAGACTCAGGACACATTTACAGGAGGTGCTGCAGCATGTAACTCCTCAGGAAAAAGGCATCCAGGACTGGCCTCAGAACTGGAAAGCAACATCAGTGTGGCAATCAAGAGACTGCAGAAAGGGAGACCTTGTGCACAAAACGTTGCTCCTCAGTGTATGGAGCTTGAGAGTTGTTGAAACTGGCCTGAAAGACAAAGCTGGAGCTGTGCTATACCCTGTTAGCTTGCACTTGTGTCCTATACTCTGTCCTGTGCTCCCTCACACAGCACATGCTGGTCACATCACACAGCAGCCCTCCAGGTTTCTCACCAAGATGCACAGAAAAAGGCAGCATCAAAATACAGCAGGAGGCTGAGAGGCACAAGGATTGCCAGGAGTGATAACTGACATGTTATAGGGATTTTGTAGGACCCATCTGAGGTACTCCTGGCATCAGAAAACAAGTTGGAATTTGGCTTGGCCAACCCAAATTCCATGGGTTTTCCTCATCTCTGTTCTCAGGAATGATTGGTTCTCAGGGTTTCCTAGTTACAATGCTTGGAACCATCAGAGAATGCTCGAGGAAGCCCAAGTTGCAGTAAGAACCTCAGTGTCTACTGGGTTCACACATCTGCTCTGCACTGGAAAGACACCTCCTAGAACTGCTTACCTTTGCTGCTTCTGCACACATAACTGATGGGACTTCAGTGAAATGAATTCAGAGAAACAGAATTACTTCTGTAATCAAATGTAGTAATTAGCACATTTGTGAGTACCCAATCCCCCTCAGGTAACCCAGCACTTGCCAAGGGCCTTTCACACCACCACACACACCTGCAGAGTGCCGCTGCCACCCAGTGCTCCCTGGCATCACGGGCATTTAATGAGGGCTGTGACATGTTCTCATGTCTGCTGTGCCCCAGGCAATATGCAGCAGAGGGGCCCAGGGTGCCAGGCAGCAAAGGCAAGAGAAGGGGAAGGGCATGGTCAATGGCAAGCTGAACATGAGCCAGCAGTGCCCTGGCAGCCAGGAGGGCCAACCCTGTCCTGGGGGGCATCAGGCACAGCATTGCCAGCCAGGCAAGGGAGGGGATTGTCCTGCTCTGCTCTGCACTGGGGCAGCCTCACCTCCAGTGCTGGGGGCAGCTTTGGGTGCCACAATAGGAGAGGGATATAAAGCTGTTGGAGAGCGTCCAAGGGAAGGACAGGATGGTGAAGTGCCTTCAGAAAGGTGAAGCCATATGAGGAGCAGCTGAGGTCATTTGGTTTGCTCAGCCTGGAGGAGACTGAAGGGAGCCCTCATTGCACTCTTCAACTTCCTCAAGAGGGGAAGCGGAGGGACAGACACTGATCTCTGTGGTGACAGTGACAGGACCTGAGGGGAAGGCCTGGAGTTGCGTCAGGGGAGGTTTAGATTGGTTATCTTCAAAAGGTTCTTCATCCAGAGGGTGGTTGGGCACTGGAACACTTCTCCAGAGAAGTGTTCACAGCACCAGCCTGACAGAGTTCAAGAGGCAATTGGACAATACTCTCAGGCACATGGCGTGATTATTTGGGGTACTCTGTGCACGGCCCGGAGCTGGACTTGATGATCCTTTTGGGTGCCTTCCAAGTCAATACATTCTGTGATTCTGGGAACAGGCCCAGCTCCCTCAGCCTTTCCGCCTATGAGATGCTCCACTCCCTTGGTCACCTCTCTTGCCCTCCCCCGGACCTGCTTCTGGAGCTCCCATGTCTCTCTTGTCCTGAGGAGCCCAAAACTGGATTGAGGAGGTGAGGTGAGGTGAGGTGAGGTGAGGTGAGGTGAGGTGAGGTGAGGTGAGGTGAGGTGAGGCCAGGCCTCAGGATCAGATGGACAGGATCACCTCCTTGGACCTGCTGGGAATATTCTTCCTAATGCCCCCCAGCATACCACTGCCCACAAGGGCACATTCCTGGCCCAGAGAGGCTCGTTGCCCGCCNTGGGTCCAGGCTGGGATGGATGCCCTCAGCTGCGAAGGATGTCCCAGGGTGCGGCCTGCTCCAGCCTGCACAGCCGCGAGCAGCCGCAGCCGGCCGGGGCTGTGCCGGCCGGTGCGCTGTACGGCACGGCAGCGCGGCACTGTCGCGCGGCAGCGGCGCGGCGGCCAATGGGGAGCGGTGCTGGGCGCAGGGAGCCGTCAGGCGCGGGCGGGCCGCACGTGTGCGGTGAGAGCGGCGCGGCTGGGAGCGCCGGCGGGGCGCGCTGG
>VZRM01006484.1:80428-134894 GCA_013397955.1 Grantiella picta
GCCGAGCCGAGCCGAGCCGAGCCGAGCCGAGCCGAGCCTCCCTGCCTGTGCGCGGCGCCTGGTGCCCCGCCGTGCGCTGGGAGGTTTTCACTTCGCCGTGGGTATTAACCAGGAGGCGCAGGCTGTCTTTTCCTCACGAGGGAGCCGCGGCGGTCCAATAATGCTGTCTCTTGCTCCGTTTGCAGGGTTGCCGCAATGGAAAACAAGGGTAAAAAGAAGTTTGTGGGGAAGAGTGGAAAAGGACCTCGTGGGAAAGTGCCGCCCGGGAAAAGGAAGTTTAAAAAAGATAATGGTAAGAAGGTGAAGAGTCGCCAGTAGGAGCCTTGGCTGAATAGTTGTGGTTGTGTACTGGCATGCTTGGAGGTTTTTTCTGCCTTGGTAAATTCGTGTCTTGAAACAACTAGTTTGGCAGATGAGAAACGAGAAGTGTGTGTTATCTGTGTGGACTTTGGTAAGATTTTGGCAGTCTTCTGTCCTGTAAGATTCTCACAGAGGTGCTGATGAATTAAGGGCTGGATGAGCAGTTGGTGAGGTAGATTGAAAACTGGCTGAACGGCTGAGTCCAGAGACTGGGATACTCTTTGGAGGCTACTGAATAGCAGTGGACCCCAGTAGCCAGTACAAGGTCCAGTTCCGTTCAACAGCTTCATGGAGGACCTGGATGGTGTGGCAAAGTGCAGCATCTTCAGATTTACGGGTGACACAGAAGTGCAAGGAGTGCACTGCAGATCCACCAGAGGGTTGTGCTGCCCTCCAGGGGAATGTCAGCAGGTGGGACAAATGGGCTGGCAGAAGCCTGGTGAAGTTCATCAAGGAGCAAAGGGCCAAGTCCTGCAGCTTGAGGAGAGCAGTCCCATGCACTCAAGCATGCTGGGGAAAGCCCAGGGGATCCTGGTGACTGGAGTTGAACATGAACCAGCAATGTACTCGGATGGCTAATTGGATCCTAGGCTGCATTAGGAGCAATGCTGCCAGCAGATTAAGGTCTGTGGTCCTTGCCCTCTCTTCAGCCCTTGTGAAGCTTCACCTGAATGAAGCATGGCTCCACAGTGCAATAGAGATATGGACATACTGGAGAAATCTCATGAAGGGCTGCAAAGATGATGAAGGGACCAGAGCATCTCTTCTAGTAGGAAAGGCTGAGATATCTGGGACAGTTCAGCCCGGAGAAGACAGGGCTGAGAGGGATCTTCTCAATATATACAGGTATTCGAAGGGAGAGTTCAAAGAGAGAGGACCAGAAAATGGTGGGCACGAACTAAAATGCAGGAGATGGTGAAGTTTCCCACATTGGAGATAGTCAGAAGCCACCCAGACATGGTCCTGGGCAGCCAGCTTTGAGTGGCCCTGTGGGAGCAGGAGGGTTGGACTAGATGACCTCAAGAGGTGCCTTCCAACCACAGTCATTCTATGACTCTGTGTTGCATTTAAAAATTGTTCTGACTGTGTGAGCCACTACCTTACTGAAATCCATTAAACAGGTTGCATTGCAAGCCTTTCAGCTCTTTGATTCACCTAAAATATCCTCTGTTAAAAATTTGAAGTTGTTAACCTTTTGATCCTAGACTTTTCTTTCGCAGTTCAGGAAAAAATTATTTGAGAGGTGAAGCTAGGTGGGAACCTGCTGTGAGTTAGGACTGAGAAGATGCCTTTCACTCTTTGCTGTCTTAGAACAGATGATGTTGAAACAGCTCTGATAATAAACTATGAAAAGATGATTCAGGGATTGATGACTTTGGTGTCAGGAAGGGCGAAATTCTTAATATAGAATAACCATTTTTATGTCTGAGCTGTTACACTGCTGCCCAAAAATTAAGGCCTGGGCAAAATTTTCCTAAAGATGACTTACATACCCAGGGATTGCAGTGAAAACACTGGATTTGAGAAGCACATAAGAATTATTTTTAAATGTAGAATTGTTATTACAAAGTAGTTTAATTCTTGTTACAGTATTTTTTTTTTCAATTTTGAAGCCACGAGAGCTTTATGATAGCATTCTAATTTCTTTTGTGTTGGTTCATAGATTCAGGTCCACCAAAGAAAGTCTTTAACAAAGGAGATGAAGAGGGAAAGCCTAAATCCGTTTCCAAGAAATTTGTTAAAGGACAGTTAAGACCTGGGAAAGCTACTGTCAAACAATTCAAGAATAAACAGCAACCAGAAAAGTTTGCAAAGAAGAGAAAACTCCAGGATGATGAAGATGGAGGTGAGCAAATTTTTAAGCCTGGATATCAATGGAAACCAGGTTTTGGGAAACACATCTAGATCTTCCTCTTTGCCCCTGCTTTCCAAACTGGCTGAATAACTCCAGGTTTACTTCCTGTTTAATCTTTGCTGTGGGAAAAATTACTTCGCTTGACTAAGGTTGAGGCTGAAGTAATGAGAATCAGCAGTTTGGAATTTTCTTGGAAATCAAAAGACGCAGCAAATTTAAAATTTGTCATAGCATTCTAAAGCTCTGTTTATTTTAATGGCAGTATTAAGTGGTTAGCTAGAAATTGGCAATTTTAACATATGATTTGAAAACACAGAGCTTCTCACAGTCTGTTTTGGAAATACAATCGACTGTTCTAAAAGTACTTGCTGTAAACTTTGAAATAGAAATTCATGAAACAAAGTTGATTATCCTTCACAATTTTTAATTTCTGTGGTCCAGATTATCTGGTCACAGCCTTTAATTAAAAAAAACAAGCATCATGGGAGTTAAAACTGGTTTTACATTTTGCAGCTTTTTTTTTCCCTGTTGTTTATACAGAGAGCCTGAATAGTTGTCTGGTTTTGTCACGTTTAAATGGATTGTTCAAATCAATTTCTATTGCATGACATCTTCATCTTGTCACTTCCTCTGCTGTAAAGCAAAGTTCTACAGGGACAGTTAATCAGTATTGTAAAACGAGAAGTGGGGGGTTAAGTGGGGGGTTCTGCAGAAAAATGTAATGTGTTTGGAGAACAGTAGATGATCCTGAGTGTTTTATTATTGCTGTTCTTGCATGTTTGCAGAATGGCTTCACATGAAATATGCACTAGATGTCTGGAAATCTAATAACAACAGAATGTTCTTACCAGGCTGCTTTAAAAAAAGGGAAACCCACAGCAAACCTTTAAATGTTGTTTATAAGAGTAAATGAAAACCTCTGTGTATTGCATTGCTCTCAAAACATGGCAAGTTTTGCTTGCCACTGTTGCTTTAGGAGGGTGATATTAAAAAAACCAATAATATGCTTTGTAAAAGGAAAGCATGGGTTTTTTAATGGGTAAGACAGTTAAGTGCATGCTGCTAAATACCAATGAGCAGTGCTTTAAGCTCTAAAAATTTAGAGCTGTGTCTTTAATGCTCCCTTTAGAAGTAATAGTTAGCATGACTTGCTTCTGTGAGGCCATGTAATACAAGATGGTGGTTTTTGTCAAGGTATGAATAACACTAAAATCTAAAACTTGACGTTCTTCCATAATTTCTGGCACTTCTATAATGTTATTTCACCCATGTTTGTTGTGTGGCACTGTACAGTGGTTGTATAGTAAAATCCCATGCTTAAGGAATTTGACTGAGTGAAAAGATTAGGCGTGTAAAAAGGCTTTAATTTTTTCCCTTTTTTTTTTTTTTGAGTTTTCAGGTATTTATCTTTGAGTTAGGCCTTTCCTTTTGAAAGAGGGTAAAGTTATGCATGAATACAGGGTGAACTAAATAGAATTATTTGGGCAGTCATAGGCTGCTAAGTACATCTTCAGTCAGTTTTCAAGCTATTATGAGATTAGTGGTGCATCCTTTGACAGCTTTAATGGAAATTAATTGTTTGCCTTCTTCCAATAGTCTAGAAGTGGTGATTGCTAGCTTAGCATACTTACTCAGTATTTATGGTTTTATGTTAGCTAGCTGGGTAACTGCAGGCAAAGGTCCTAAGTTGTTAGGAATTCAAGTCATAGAGCTGCCACACTTTATCCTGATAAAGAATTCTGTTGCTTCTCTTTTATTGACTATAGAAAATGTATTTATTTTTGTCCTAAGGGTCAGATTCTAAGAAGCCAAAATGGAGTGACTTCAAAAAGAAAAGGAAAGAGTTAAAGCAAACAAGACAAATCAATGATAAAAGCAATTATGACATAATTGTAAAATCAAAACAAATATGGGAAAGTGTGAGAAGGTAATGATTTTTTTTTTCTCAGTTGAACTTTAGTCGTAAATTGACAGAATACTGTCTTTCTCCTCTTGTAATTATGTAGAACTTTATTTCCAAACTGAATCTCTTTGGGTGAACAGTAACATTGCATTCAATTTTGTAGGCAGTTCAAACAGAATATGGTGACCCATGGTCCTAGGAATGCCTGGATTAAACTGGTATTTTAGGCTAAAATTTGTGATGTTTATGAATGTTTAAAAAGTTGTCTTACTTTTTTTTTGAACCCTGAAGTACAGAACATGTACTAATTCACCCTGATCCTGTCATGGGATTACTTTAGGAGTTTTTTGTGAAGGTTCATCATCTCTCTCTAAAGGTGTAATTCTAGAACTGGTGCCCTATGTCAGCAAGAAAAGTTAAACTTGCTTGTTCTAAGTGTTTGTGCTTTGCAAATTTGGCTGTAAGATGCTTGCAGATGTTTGGACCTGTAAGCAAAGTGACTGCAAATTTCAGTTTTTGTTTCAAATAATATTGTTACTCAAAAAAAGATTAAGGTTAAAGTGTGGAATCTGGTTCGATTTCCAGGAACTGAGACAGCTTAATTTCATCTGTGTACAGGCTTATTGAACGACAGTGTCCATTTGGATTGGCAAAGAAGCCAACCTAGTTTTGTTTTCTACTGTCTTGCTTCTTAATTTATAGATGTGAGTGAATCATACTACAAAAAAGCTGCTTTCTCAACTAAAATTGTTTTACTGGTTTGGTTTTTTTTTGCTTTCAGGAAGAAATGTGATAAGGAGAAACGAGAAAAGCTGATGCATGAACTACAGAAGCTTCTTCATGGGAAGATTAAAAATGTAAGAAAAACTAATGGCATAGTGCACAAAATCTTTAAAGAGCGGTGAAACTGTGAGTAAAAGAATTAAAACAGGGCTGGCACCTGTATTTTTGGACAGTAGTCCCAGGATGCTTTGTCTGTCAGTTGGCTATTTTAAAAGGCTGTCTGATTTGCCAAGCAGCTTTAGTCCAGTGAAAACTGTTAGCTGGGCTTCAGGAGCTCAGGGGTTTGATTAATTACAATCATTGCTTTGTAGTTTTCTAGGGAAGGTAGTGTCCTGATGCTTAACTATAATAGACAGTCTTTCTGCTTTATTCTTGAAATGTATAAATTTGCAGTGAAGAAAATGTTGAAATTTTAGTATTCCATGCTGAAGTGGAACATATCACACTCACTCTGAAATTACAAAGAACAGGGGAAAAAAAGAGATACCATTTAATGGTTTTATTTCAGTATGAAAAACCTTAGTTCATGTCCTGAATTGTCAGCACCTGCAAGTATTGTCTGTATTTTCTTTGACAGAGTACCTGTAAAGGGTAAAAACTCTTTAAGTCTTGGCTTGTTGTAAACAGGTAACTGCTTTTCTGATTTTATAATTGGCATTACATGTGGCATGAAGCTATACCAGAGAGCACACACATTAAAATAATTACGTTGCATAATGCCTTTTGAATGGCCTAGAGTAATGAAATATCTGTGTCCCTTAGCTGGCGTTTGCACATGATTCAACTCGAGTGATCCAGTGCTTTATTCAATATGGTAATGAGAAGCAAAGGCAAGAGACATTTGAAGAATTGAAAGGTACTTCCATTTTACCTACATGCTTCTGTATTGTGGTTAGGATGCATTTAAACAAGCCATATTGCTTTCTCTTGAATATTTTTACATTTTTTTTCTGAACTGATGCATCATTTCTAGTGAGCTCTTCAAACTTATTGAAGTAATGACATGATGTTTTGTAGAGTTAATGTAGTGAAAAATGAACCAGCTGAATGCTTTTCCCTTCTTCTAGATAGCCTAGTGGAGTTGAGCAAGTCAAAATATTCCAGAAATATTGTGAAGAAGTTTCTTATGTATGGGTGAGTATGAAGTGAATTTGCTTATCAGTGTTGTGTTGTTTGATTTCCAGTGTGAATGCTGCTTCTTAATCTGTAGTGGATCAATCATGAATAAAAACCATGTCTCTGGAAACATCTTTATAATACAGTTAAGGCAGGGGAGTACTAACAGTATTTCTCCTTTTGCAAGAAGTAAAGCTGAGGAAAACATGACAAAAAAAGGTCAAATGTATGCTGAAAGTTGGTATCTGCTGTATAATAAGAAACTGACTTTTAAAAATTTCCTTTGCTAAGTCTTTCAGGATGGCATCCTTAATTCTTTAGAATTTATTCGCTCTTTTCTTTCCCTTGAAATGCCTTATAATTTCTCCGTATTCCTGACTTTCTTTACATATTTTCCTAAGTGCCATAAGGCTGATCCAGATGCATAAATTTTGTGGTTTCTATGATAAAACTTATTACCTAAATATGTTTCTAAAAATAATATTATCAATATGTGAGCTTATCTCTAAAAGTTTTAACTCTTGCTGGTTTTATTTCCCTGTAAAACAGGACAAAAGCACAAGTTGCAGAGATAATAAAAAGTTTTAAAGGTCATGTGAAAAAAATGCTCCGTCATGCTGAAGCATCTGCTGTAGTGGAATATGCATATAATGACAAAGCCATTCTGGAGCAGAGGAATATGCTGACAGAAGAGCTATATGGGAACACTTTCCAGGTTTACAAGGTGGTGTTTCAGTATTTTGTTTAAGGTAGTTTAGCCCTAAGGTGTTGTGTTAGTAACGCTTTACTAATACAGTAATGTCTTAGTAATACCTTAGTAATGTCTTACCTACTATTTCTTTTGATTACATTTCTTTCTGTCAGCTGTGCAAAGTTAGTCTAGTGTAGCCTGTTTAAATGCAATGATTACTTACACCTTTCTAGTCTAGATGAAATTCGTTTTTTTTCAGTTTGAGCTATGTAAAAGATACTGTGTTTATGTATGAGCTGGTTCTGCTCATCAAAGACAGTTTGTTATTATATTGTTCCAGTTGTCACAGTGTCATAGAGCCTAGGCTGAAATTGTCCTTCCTGAGGTAAGATGAGGTGTAATTCTCCATTAATACTGTGGATGACTCTTGTGTTGAAACTACTTTACGTCTCATGGGAAGTGAGTGTGGGCAGAATGGGCCGGTATCCACATACAGGATTCCATTTAGGCTTAATTTTTCTCTTTGTTTTCTTTTCCCATGGAGACTGTAGGACTTCAGTCCAAACTCCATTGAAACCATTTATATGTAAATCCTCACCAGGCATTTGGAACCTTTTAAAAAAGTATTTTGAATTCTGTTTTTTGGTCTTGCTGCCTTGGAATGTTGGTATCCATTAGAGTCAGGAATTTTTCTGCAATGTGTAATAGTGTTTTATACAATTACTAACTTGACTTGAATGACTTTTTCACCTGTTGTGCAACACAGCATACTTTTACCCAAGATTTCTGTTTAAAATTGTCTTAAGAAATTAACAGCTCATTTCTGAACCTGCATTTTCTTAACAGGTTATTTTAAGTTTTAGTTAGGCATTTTGCAACATTGAGTAATTGAGAGACATTTTGCTGTGATTGTGAGCTGTAATTTGTAGTGAGAGTCAAACAGCCCATGAAATCAAGTGTGGTGTTAATTTCCATCATTCTAGTATTTTTGGCGTAAGTGCTCTAAATAGCCATACATTGTGGTGCAAAACTGAGACTCAACACAATGTATGTTTGTAACAAATTGCAATGTAGTCTTTAAAAAGTGGCAGGGGTAGTTTAAAAAAATTTCTTCTAATTTTCTGTCTAGTCAGATTGTTCTTGTAACAGCAAATTATTTCACAAGAGTTACCAGTGTAGTTCTCTGATTAAGATACCAGGAAGTACTTCTCTATCTAAGATATATGGTATGTATGCCTCCTCTGTGCTGTTCTTGAACAGGAATTTCCTGGACCTTTGTTAACTTCTCCGTTCATTGACTTGTTGTGTTGCCCTCTGAGGTATGCATAAAGAAGTATTTCTGCTTAGGTCAGGAGCACTTTAACACAATGCCAATTTTGTGTATTTTGCCTTGTGTCTGACAGTGTCATGAAGAGCTGATATAATTGACAAAAAGCAGCTCAGACCGTATAAATGTTTTTTGTTTACTAATGAGGGATATTTGATCTGTAGAAACTGAGTTTACAGCTTCTGCCATACTCAAGAAAGGTAGCTTTTTATTTTTAAAATTGTAAAAATTGTTCATTTTACAGAAAATTAATTTTGGTTTTGATATTATTAATAAAATTTGATTGAAAAAGTTCTAAGCAGAATAATTTTCTGTGAACTTTGATACCTAATCATAAAATTAAACCCCAGATTGTGCATTCATTTCAGACACCAGCTGCCCCAACACTGGATAAAGTGCTGGAAGCTCAACCTGAAAAGACTGAGGCCATCTTAGATGAAATGAAGCAGCTTCTTACACCAATGGCACAAAAGTAAGGATAAAAACTGGTTGAAGGTGTGACAATCTAGCACAGACCAGTTTGTTTCTGACATGTAAACAAGTTCATACAACGGTGATACTGATACTCTTTTAAGCTGTATCATTGCTGTGCTGAATGGTCTATGGTTTTGTCCCAGGTGTCATAATGAGTATCTTAATTTTGAGCTCTACTTCTATGAATTAAAGTGTCCTCTCTCCCAGTCAGACGATTGGTAGAAATGTTGCACTGTGGTGTGTTTCCATAATGCATTATTAGATATCCTTCTCCAGTGGTCTTTATGAGAAAATAGGTTCTATAATCTGAAAGTTTTGGTAAAATCTTCCACATACGGTAAGTTTTAAACATCTAATCCTAAATGAGTGTGTTTTTTGCACACCATTCTGCCTAACTTTTTAATATAAAAATGAGGTATTGCTAGTTCATGTTAAAATGATTGTTTGTGGGGAACCTGTTGCTTATTTTCATTTGTCTACATACAGAGAGGCGGTGATAAAGCACTCACTGGTACATAAAGTATTTTTGGACTTTTTCACTTACGCTCTTCCAAAACAAAGATCTGTAAGTATGTTTATTTTGGTTTTTGTCTTCTTTTGCCTTTCAGTGGAATTTTTTTTTTATCTTCTTGTGAAAATGTTGTAAGTTAATTAGACAAAAATACACATTTTTTACTGATAGAGTTTTACACATCTGGTGATTCTAGATGGATGATTGAAGAGTAGCATTGTATGGAGACTTACAGTCACAGTGAACTTTCACACTAGTGTTTGTGATATCTGAATTAAAAAAAAAAAAACTAATGAGATGACTTTAAAGTTTCTTCTCTTCCTTAGAATGATTCTCCTTAGTAGCTGGGGAGTAAAATGAGGGCCATTGCTTACAGTAGTTAGCTTTCTAGTGTGTAGTTTTCTAACAGCTTGTAGTGATTGTCCAAAATCTCTTGACCAAAATACAATGAGATTGGCCCGTCTGTCAGCAGCCAAAACTTTGTCTGCTATGTATTAAATTCCAGTTCTAAGATTATGTCAGACATTCTTGTATTTAGGCCTAAATCCGTCTCTGTGATGTGACGTGGTTTAAGCTGGTGTCATGTTTGACTTCACTTGTCTTCAAGCTGTGTCCATCAGCCTTGCCCTGGTTCTGCAGCTCAGAACTACCTCACTTTGAGTCAGGCAGAGCCATCTAAACTTGCTGCTCTTACCTGTTTCTGCCAGACCGGACTCCTGCATACTTCTTTGTTACTGTTAATGATCCCAGAGCTAGGGGTAAGGAAGTGTACTATTTGTGGCTTATTCTGAGTCCAAATCTTGCCTAATTGAACATTCCTGTGCATGGTTTCATGTAATGCTTTGTCTGAGAATGCTTTTGGATTTTCAGGCTTGTGTGAATCAGGGGAATAAGGCCATATCTCCTTGCTTGGCTTTCTGTGCAGATGTGGTAGGATATGGACATTGTCTTCAGGGTTTGGAAACCCCTTCTACAGATCTGTTCCTGCCTGTGCTTATAGCTAGTGACACCAATTGTGTTATGACTGAGCAGTTTCTAAATAGTGCTTGAAAGTGCTTGAAGCCTTTGGTTAGAGAGCAAGAAGAACTAGGGACAGAAGAGGGATAGGTGGGAGCTGCATGTCAAGGAAATCTGTTGGGTAGTAACAGAAGTATCTAGTAACCCAAGATGAGGTTGTTTGATTTGGTTTGTTTTTTTTCTTTGGCTGATAGTCTTATATGTCAGATGGCTTCAGAATAATTCTTTCCTTTGATATAAAGACAACTTTTGGCTAAAACCTGTAATATCTGATTTATTACATAACCTAGTGCTTAATGACTTTTTAGTTCTTCTTACTTTCTGGCTAGTATTCTGGATGTACGTATGGATATGCATCACCTTCAAAGATTTCTTCCTAAATAATGGTTGTCTTTGTCTCTAATTTCTTCTCAGTTCTGAGTACCCTTTCTTGAGTTTTCTGTAATCGGACAGCTGACAAGCATGAATATAGTTGTGATTTCATGGCATGATTATGATGAACAGTGTAGCTTTAAAGAGAGAAAGCTTGTGTCATTTACAGTCTCCTCTTGAGGCAGTTTTTCATAGATCAAGGAAGTGAGAATGGTTCTGTAGAGCCTATGCTGCAATATAGTATTGTGGACAGACAAAAAATCCTTTCAGGCGCTCACCCACCTACGTTGAGATTTCTCAAGCCTTTTCTTTTACCTTTTCTGCTTTGTCACCTTTTCTTCCCCAGGAAATGATAGAAGCTATCAGAGAGGCTGTCATCTACCTGGCACACACTCATGATGGAGCCCGAGTAGCAATGCACTGTTTGTGGCATGGCACTCCCAAGGTAATGTTTGGTTTCCCTCTACTTAGTCCTCTGTGTCTGCCCACGTAGGTCCTTCTGCTTGTGCACGTTTTCATGCAATCAACAATTGGAGGACAAGGTTAAAAACCGGCCCCTCTTTATCTGTTGGCAAACTTGAGCAGTAGTTTTTTGTAAATCAAATGCTTTCATTGGAGCTCTTATAGTGAAAGCATCTCCTTTTATTTTTAGCGGCGGTTTTGGCAGTGACACATAGAGCTTTTCCATTGTGAGGTTATTGTCATTTCATGTGTCCCATAGATTTCTTAATGCAAGTGAAGTTGTCAGCAGGGAGAGGACAGTAAAGAAGTAATAATGTGAAACCATGTTTGGCTTTGGAAGTACAAGACTTACAGCATTTTATAGGAAATGTGTTTTAGTTTCATCTCCTCATACAGTATCCAGAAATACTTTAGTTGTAGTGTGTGTCATCACTTCTTGGAAATACTGTAATACCTTCTATGTCTTTCTGTATTAAAAAAAAAAAAGACTTATTAAAATAATCTACTTGTTAAAAAATGCAGAAAAAAAATTCCTAGGATCTAGGGGTAGTAATGGATCTAAAGAAGACTGAGCAGTGATACCAAGAGCCAAAGTACAGGGAGGGAACTTTCTGACAAAATATGCTTGCTAGTAATAGGGGTTTAAAACAAGCAGGAGTTTCAGGTCTCTTTGAATATGTTTCTTTCCAGATGAAGAGATGAAATGCATTCTTCTTTAATTAATGGACAAAATATGAGTGAACAAATGTGGTGGTTTGGGTTTTTTGTTTTTTGGGGTTTTTTCCAAGTTTTTTTGATATCTCCCTTTGGTGGTCTGGACTTGTATATATACCACAGAATCTTTCTGTAATTGAGTCACAATTCAGGTTTAACTTTTCACGCTGGTTCTAGGTGTAGACTAACAGAGTAAGTGTGAATCTTTGGTAGACAGCCTTTGCACATTGGAGGTTATCTTTTTGAATGGTGTAAATAGCAATTTAGTTACTCAGAATCACTGGTATTCTAGCCTCATTTGAGTTTCCTCTTTTCTTTGGGATAGGACAGAAAAGTCATTGTGAAAACTATGAAGACGTATATTGAAAAAATAGCAACGGTGAGTGTTCATTAGCCATTTGTTTCATCATCTCTGAAACATGTGATTTGATAGAGGGTAATTTGAATGTTCTGTGGTACTGGAAAAAATTTCATGATCTTAATAAAACTAGTCTTAAAACAGGGGTGATGTATTGGATAATGGAAAATAATTGTACTGTATGGAATACTTAGAGAAGCAAGCAGTTTTAGGCCCTGCATGTAGTACTATGCTGCTTTAAAGGGGCTAAGTTCATTGTTATCCCTTGGTTTTCTTTCTGCTTTTTCTTTTGTTGATCCCAGCTTTATATTGCATCTTCATATGGCTCATTGGTTTGTTCTCCTTGGTTGAGAGTAAAACAGCCTGTGTAAAGAAGAAGAAGAAAAATCAAGAATTGTTGGAGATGTCATTGGAAAAGCTCTTTGAACATGCATATTTCCCAGGAGATGCTCAGTATTTTTTTCAAGTCAGGAAGCTTCAAAATAAATTAATGCTGGAATGACATACAGTGGAAGAAGTCTGTTTTACTTTTTAATGAATGTGTGTTTGGAGTCTGCAGCACCAGCAGAGTAACAGTTGCAACCACATTTCATGGAGTTGGGCAAAACTGCAGCTGAAAAGAAGAGCTTTTTAAACTTCCCATCCTTGATTGTGGTTTTTTAATTTGCTAGTAGTTATTGTGGTCTCAATCAGTGGCCTGTGATTTTTGATCACATCCTGGGTATGCATCCCCAATATATATATTTATGTATAAATTACATACCTTTATTACTGTAATAGCATACATTTTAAAACATACACATAAATAGAAAACTTGAAAGGGTGAGATAAAAATAACTAGAGGTTGTTTTTATTTATTTATTAATGGTGCCAAAAATATTTTCTTTCTGCACTACAGTGGATGGTCTTGTGCAATACACTTTGAGGACCACTGGTCTAGGTTATGTTTTTCTCCATAATTTTCTAGTACCAGAATAAATTAATTGTTCCGTTTTATAAATTGTATATATTATATGGAAATGTGAGACAGTGGGTAAATAATAGCTTGCACAGCACTGGAGCACTGAAGGTCTGGCTTCACTTCGACGTAGAGTCTCACTGACATGCAAGTGAATTTGGTTGTGTCCTTTGAACATGCTGGAGACTTGATCTCCTACAGCACAGTAGAGACTGCATGGCTCATTGCAGAGACATGATCTCCAAAAACATTGTATGTGACTTGATTCAGTTTTAAGCAGGTCTCAATAAAGTCTCTATGTAATGTTCCTGTAGGGAAAATACTATGATTCCAAATGTTGATTATACCTAGGAATAGGTTAATAGCTTGAATGTGATAAAAAGGTATATCCACTTGAAATGGAAGATCTAGCTTTGTTTTGAAAACTTACTTCTCTTAACAAGCCTTGTTTTTGGAAAGAACCTAAATGTTGGACTTCTCTCATTCTATGAGAGTAGTCAGATTTTGCTTGTGCTTCATGTTGTGTTATGTTTGAGATAAACCCTCAGAAATACTGATTCTAAGTCAATTACACTCATAAAACTTGACTGCATGCGGTTTCTTATGTCTCATCTTTGCAGGGTGAGTTTTCTCATCTGGTCTTGCTGGCAGCATTTGATTGCATTGATGACACCAAACTTGTGAAGCAGTTAATTATATCAGTAAGTAATTGAATTTTTCCTAAAATAGTGTATTAAATAATGTCAGTGTGTTTGTCAGTGTATAGGAGGGTGAAAGTGGGAATCCATCTGCTTTTTTAGGCTATTTAAATACTTCCCTTCTTTTCTATTTCATTGTATTTATATATTATGATTAGTTTTTTCTTTTCATAGCAGACCTTAGCACTTTCATATGTTGTTTTAATTATTTATTTGAGTAAGTTTTTCAGCTAGGTTCAGTGCTTGCTGAAATTTTCCCTTTTAGTACATGTTCATTCTGGATAATGAGTAACTGGAGTCTCTTTAAAGTTGATGTCCTTTATCATAGAAGTTTGAGCTCTACTAGTATTTCAAGATATTAAATTGGTGGAAAACTTTAGAATGACAATGTTACCTTATTGATTTTACAGTAAAACTATTTGCATCTTGTAAGCAGAGAAATTAACATTGTTGCACATGCTGTAATCTGCTTGCAGTAGTACTCATGCTATAGCTTTAAGGGCTGACTGGTTAGGGAAGTGGCAGGGAGATAAGGATGGGACAAATATTCTATATGTGGAGGAGGAATAATAGGAACAATTCTACCCTTGAGCAACTTTCTATTGGGGGAATTGGGATTTTGTACCCTAGTGTGGAGATTTGGCCCATAAACTGTGCCTCTCTAATGGGTGTGCAGCGATGAAGGCATCTTAGTGTTTAGGTGGCTTTCGTTCCTCAAGTATCTCAGCTGTGACTGCAGCTGGGTTTTGTTTGCTGAGCGCAGTCTGGCATGTAGCAACCTCTGGGAAAGGTCTAAGTATATAAGTTCTGACCTACCAGACCTGCCTTAGTATGAGATAGTTGACCTCTTCCTGTACTATCTTACAAGCACTCTACTGTCTGAAGAGTTTATTGGTTCAGAGTCTGTGTCTTTAGCTGAGCTTCCAAGATGTCATTTGCAGAATCATCTGAGAGCAGGAATTAATCCATCATCAAATATAATGGAATGTTTACTGTTTAGTCATCCCACCACGTCAGTCTGGACAGAAGAGTAAAGGAGAACAAGAAGTGGCCTTCACACATACACAATTGGCCCATCACGGTTTATGTGAGGCCAAGAACAGGGAAAGGATGACAGGAAAAGGAAAAAAAAAATCAAAACCTATCAGCTTCTCAGATAGGGAATGATACCTAGCTGCAGGTGATGAGGTGGAGGCATCTAAAATCAAGCACTGAAGCATACTCTTTACAAGAAACCAATATTTAAAATTATCCCAAAGAGCAGTTAGATTTCTAAAGTACCTTATACAGATGATCATTCTGTCTATAATAAAATTTAGCTTTAATTTTTAGAAGGTAAAACACCTAGTAAAACTCGAGGGGAAGAAAAAGCAAGGAGGTTCTTGTTGTTGTTTTGGGGGGAGCTTTTTTTGTAGTATTGCAAAATTCATCATTTATGTGGATTGGCAGTATGGCTGAGAATTAGTAGGTAAAGGAATGTTTTAAGCTCTTTATGTCCTCTCAAGGAGGTCCTTTTCTTCTCATCATCTCTCATGTCCACGGAGTCTTAGTCCTGGCCCAAGGTTTGTGTGTGGTGCTGTGAAACTTTGTATGTGATTGGAGCAGTACGTAGAGTGCTTGGCATGCTTAAGTATTCAGGCAGATTTTAGCACAAAATCCCTCTCTTTCTTAAAGGACTCCAAAAGGATGGGGAAATTACCAACGAGAGGTAGCATGTCTGTATCATTTAGAGCTTCTCACAGTTCTAATTCTGACAGTGACCAAGAACTGCTATTTCATTAATGTTTTGCTGTGGTTCGTTTACTCTCACAGGAAATAAAGGCTTCTTTGCCCAATATAATAAACAACAAATATGGAAAGAAGGTCTTACTGTACTTGCTAAGTCCTAGAGATCCTGCACATTTTGTTCCGGAAATCATCACACTTCTGAAACAGGGAGATGGAAATGTCTATAGGTAACTCAGATGAACATTAAATTGTTTTTCTTAAAGTGCAGAAGAATTCATGCAACTTTCTGTCATGATTTAATTTCAGCTTTTCTTCATAATAAATCTAAGTAGTGTAAATATATATAAAAAATGCATAAACATTATGAGATATGTTAATCTGTCCTGATTTTTTTCATGGTTTTTTTGGTTAAATTTCATATATGAGGATTGGTAACCAGCAATGTACTGGAGATCAAACGTTTACCCCTTTTGTGAAGGGCAAATATTGTGACAGGTCCTGTGTGTAAGCTCATGAGTCAAATTCAGTGTAGAAGAAAATTTGTAATATGCATTACTGGTGCTTTGGATAGCATAAAAGTATATCGCAAAATCTAGCAATAAAAAATAGATATTGTTAATCTGATTTCGTTCTCTGGTATTGACCTTGATGCTTATCAGCTTTTGAAGAATGGGCAATTTTAGATGACTGTTAAGCTGTAGAAATACATCTCCATAGCTGAGCTAACAAAATGAAAGGAAATGGTAAATATTACTAACAAGGAGAAACTCCATGAGGTTTAGAGGCAGTCAGTTTTAAACACTTTATCATTCCACGTGTTCTTAAATTCTGTGTTCCACGTGTTTAATCATACATTAAACAGAGGTAACAATAACACCCATATTATAATCTTGCAGTAATTTATGTCTCACATGGCACATACATTGTGAAATTTCTTGTTACTTGATGTGCATACAGTGCAAATCTTCTGCAATAATGTGCTGTCTCTTTCACCAGTAAGAAGAATACTGAGCTGCGTCGCCATGAACTCCTGGAAGCCATTTCCTCACCTTTGCTAGAATATCTGCAAGAACATACCCAAGAAGTAGTGGTAGACAAAGCTACCTTTGTCTTGGTTGCTGGTATTTTAAGAACAGCTCTTGGTGATATCCAGCCTGCACTAGATGCAATTGCCAATTTAGCAGCAGAAGAGCTGGTTCCAGGTGGCCGTGATGGACAGGTAATGTATGGAAGACAAGGTGCTGAGATCTTGGAGGTCTTACATATATATTACTGAGATGAAGTCTGGTCTTGTATTCCTTTATGTAAGAGATCAGCATACTGCCCTGATAGTACTCGTACATTAGGTGTGATCCTGTTTTCTGATTTCAAGATTTCAGAGTTTATTATTAGTGTATCTGGAGTGATGGTGGCTTGAGCCAGCATTTCGTATGAGTTTTGGGGCAAGGTGCTTCATGATCTTGAATCTTCAGAACTGCTTTAAAAGCTTAGTGGGAAGGTAGCTGACAAGCGTGTTACACAGTTTCTCTTTCAATGTTATCAGTGTGCAGTCAAGCACTTAGCTAAGTTTTATAGGTCATTTGACTGTTTACACTGAGAGGGACGGGATCTCTTAGCTTTCAGGTGTGCATATCTCCGTGCAAGGAAAAATGTTAGATAAGAGCTGTTTGTCTTCACAGTATGACCTGCTCTTCTAAGAGTGCCACTCCGCTACTTTAAGCTCAGTCAGATACGTGTCCATAGCCTAGAATACAAACGCCTTGCACACTATATTTAAGATAGATATCCTCCAGATCTCCATACTTGTTGTTTATAACCTCTGTCTTTCCTCTTCTTTGATACACATTTTACAAAATTTTACCTGAATTACTTGTGTTTTCTCTGACTTTCTGGTGAATTTTCATGTGTGGAAATGTTAAAGATCCAGAAGCTTTGGCAGAGGCAGACCAGGAAATTCTGCTTACTAAGAACGAAGTCCAGTGGCTGAAATGTTGATTGATATATTTTATATTAATGAAAGTTAAATGTTACACAGAAGATGGTAAAAATTAAACTGGTCAATTTGAATGAGTAGCCAGAAACTTAAATCAAACTTGTTGGTATTTGCATAGGTTATGACTTGGTGAATCAGTGTGATGTGGTGTCTGATGGCAGAGTGAATAAATCAAGCAGAAGTATTTATGGCCAGACATATAACTACATCTTGAAACAACATCACTAAATAACTTTGTTTTGGTTTGTCTATTCCCTTTAAAGCTTCACATTGCAGAACATCCAGCAGGCCATCTAGTTTTGAAATGGTTAATAGAGCAAGATGAAAAAATGAGAGAGAGTGGAAAACAAGGTATGTTGGAAATACAGCTTTATTTGATCAGATTGAATTCAGAGTAATTGGCTATCTGATGTCAAATAAGATTGTTGCATTTATTTCTTTGAGTATACTAGTATATGGAAAATTTAACATTATTGTTTCTATTTTTTGCTGTTGTGACATATTATACAAACTGAATGCCAAGGGTATGTTTGCTTTTTTTGCCATGCAAGGAGTGGTTGAGTTTTTTTCTCAGGGTTTTAATGTGTATTTAGGACAGAGTTCATTTCTGTGCTTAAAATGTCTTGAGAGCTTTGCTAAATTACGTAGTAGGTTAAGGATAATAATAGAAACGGTAAAGTCTACCTTACAGGAACCCCTGTTTCATTAATGCTTGTAATCCAAGCTGTAATCTTTACTATGTTCATTAATGCTGTTGTGCTAATGCTTTGTAACTGTTACTACAATAATTTGTGCACAGAAATAGGGCATCTTTGCTAGTTTATGTTCCATAAGGCAGATATTAGGCACAGATGTTCTCATCTTAATTTAGCTTTTAAACTTACGTTATTACGTAACTGTAAAATCTTTTGTTTGTATCACCCTATCCTAATAGTGATTACTTTTTCTCATACAAAAAGCTCAAAAATTAAAGCGGGTTGGTTGCAAAGTGTAATCTGAGGCAACTTCTCTGTGTGTAGTGGGTTTTATTCTATGTAGAATATTCAGATCTTGTTTAACTTTCTATTTCTTTTCTTCTTGCTACGTTCTGGTAGCCAGCATTTCCTTTAAAAATGTTAATTGTGCTTTATTAAGTGTTTCTGAAAGTAGGCTGTTTTCCGGCTTCTCAAGTAGGTGATTGAAAGTGTGCAAAGGAAAAGTTTTATGAGTGTCTTTCAGAGACTTGCCTGTCTGAAATAGTGATAGTAGTTTGGATTTATTTCTGTTAAAATTGCTCAATTTGCAGTTTAATCACATGCTGTCCCCTTTGATTTCCTCTAAAAAGTACCATTCAGAATTGTTGCTCTGAGTTTATTTAATTGGCATTAAGCATAAATTGTTATCACATGGGGAACAAGTTGTATACACTCTGACCTGTCTTCAGGTGGAATTAAGATCTAAAGTGACAGTGAAAAATAGCTTTGGTGTTTGTTTGGAGGCTGGAGTTTGTTGGAGTTGCCTGGGGTTTTTTTTGCATTGTTTACCGGTAAGTTTGCTCAGAATGCAAGTTGTAAGAACAGTTTATATGAAATTCAGTTCTTTAAATTCAGCTGGGGCCTTGAAGTCAGCCTAAGTTCTTTGTTTTGCATATGTCATTAGTGTAATGAATCTGAAGTCAACTTACGCTTTCAAAGCCACTGAAGAAATAGAGCCCTGGAGCATCAGTACAGTTGAAAAAGACAACATTTTTGTATCAATAAAGGATTAGCTCTGAAATTTTAAGTAACTTCGGTTCAAATTCTTTTCCTTCAGTTATAGTCAGATGTTTAAAAATGTAGAATTTTTCAACAGAGCTGTGTACATATTTAGTATATTACATACAATAATCTTTTCTACCAGAATGATTCTGTGATTCTTGCCAAGTTCTATCTTTAGACTGGGTGCCTTCTCTAAGATACTAATAGCCTTTCACACTATTTTTTGAAAAACAAACAAGTTTGCATACTTTGTACTAATAAACTGTCACACAGTGCTGCTGTTGTCTAACAAATTCCAAGCAGTACTTGGAAGTTGAATATCTATAAAGGTCTGCATTGCATTGAACAGTCAGTTCTTTTGAGGGAGCAAACTTTGTGAATACTTGGGGACCAAAAACTATTTGATAAAATTGCAACTACAGAGAACTTTAATCAGGCTTTTTGTAGAAACAAATTGTCTCATTATTTTCTTCCCCTACTTCTTTCTCATATTTTACAGTTTGCTTTGGAAGAACACTGGTGGAACGTGTTGGTATTGAGAATCTGAAGACCTGGGCAGAAGTAAATCGAGGTGCCATTATTCTTTGTTGGTATGTAAGGCATGTGGCTGCTTCTTACAGCCATGATTACATTGTTAATTTCTTGATTACAATAAGGGAACATCAGTTGAAATTTCTACCAACAAAATTCAATGTGTGCTATCTTTAATGCAACTGGCAAGTCTCCAATGAAACAGGAAAATGGAAAAATTCAAACCAGAGTTTTCACAGATTGCTCCTTGAGCTCCATCTTTTCTAGTATTAGGAAGCTGCTCAGTATCACAAAATCTGAAGATTAAAAACAAAATTATTTTTAAAATTGTGCCTACCTTGTTTTGTTTTACAAGCACAGAACTCTCAAAAGCAGTCCACAAATAGCTACATTAAAATAATTAACTCTAAAATACCTGGGACTGGTGGCAGCACACAAAAATGTGGAAGTTGATTTGTTTTGTTTGTTTTGGTAAATGATCGCTTTGTGTTGATGCCTGAATTGCAAAGCCTGACAAATTCTCATACTGAAGTAGAGAATTTTTCTTTGGAAGAGACCACATGTAAGAATAGATTATGCAAAGGCCTGTGATGAGCTGACTGCCTCATGACTTTGAAGCAGTGAACCATGCACCTCGTGAGATCAAAAATACTCCACAGCAATCAGATTATTGTTAACATTTTGTTTTATCAAATGTGAACTATGGTGTTAATCATCGCTGCTTTTGCTTTGTAGCTACCTGTCAGTACCAGGTCATAGAAACCCAAGGTTTTGTCCTGTAACCCAAAGTGTATGGTCTTTGTTTTGGAGCTTCTGTGTCAGCCTTTCCCTTCTGGCACTTGATAAAGACTTTCACTGAACCAAAATCAGCAAACAATTCAAACAGGCAACATCCTTTTGAAAACTAAATCCCCTGATCTCTTTTTTCTGCTCCACTTTCTCTCTCCTAAAGTTACTTTAAACTCCTTGCTGTTTGCTTTCCATCTCTGGTCTTTACCAGTTTAGGGTATGGCTGCTTTGATGTTCATTCTCTTTTGCAAAGTGAGTCAAAAGCCATTTTCACTTCTGTTAGTTGATCTGAGTTTAATTCTAAATTTGTTTAGTTATTAACATTCAGATCACTTGTGAGGAGAGTTGGTAGTAGAAGAGAGTTGCAATCCAAATACAAAACCAGGTCACACAACATCTTACTACTCATGTGTGTCTAGCTGTTAAGATTGTTCAGCTGCCAAAATGATAATGCTCTTTCTTTGCCTCTTGTAACAGTTGTTTAGAATTCAACAGATGCATCTAATGCCTTTAAGTTATCTGATCTGTGCACAGATGTACAGTGAAGTTTTGTTAGAAAGTCTTTATTCACTGACACTATATTAATGCTTGGTCATTCTTCCTTTAAGTCAAAGCTGAACAGATTCATTTAACGTGTGGTTTAGCTGTTGCATGTAATAAGTTGTTGAGATTGTCCAAATAAAGTTGCAAAGTAAATTATTAGGTTTTTTCCCCCGTATTTAACATTTTAATAACTGTTACTGTAATTACTGTGACAAGAGTCTTTTAATAGATGTTGAAGATGTAGAAATAAAACAGGAAATTGGTAATTGCTTATTAGAAGAAACTAGCACAGTAGTGGTGTATTTTGTGGAAAAGTCTGTGAGAAATGGCAGTCTTTCTCCTTCTCTGCTATTACTTATGTCACTACAAGGTGGGGCCTAGACAAGTGTCCTTTGTTACCAAGCAGGGGATCATACCTTGCAGACTGCCAGTATTTTCACACATACCGAAAATTACCTAAGAGGAAAGAGAGAAAAAGGTATATTTTAGGAGTCTTTGTTTGATGGAATTCTGTTGGTAGATTTTTGGTTTATTTCTCTTAAATCTAAATCCTTTGGAAACTAAACTTCTCCTGATGGTTTTTTAGGCACGATGTCATTTTGTCTAGGCAACTGAGAACACACAAACATAACCATCTACTTTTGTTCCATTTCTTCTGACACCTGGTTCCCTCACTAACATATAGTAATTAATTGTATTTTTGTATAACTGCATGCACTGAAGTCAAGAGATTAACTAAAGCATACAGCTCTAAATGATTAATTTAGTCTGGTATAAAGTAACTGCAGGAGGGGGTTTTACATAAAATAATTGTTGAGTTTTTAAAAACCTTCTCATTTAAAAAACCCAGATACTTCTTTTGTCATAAAGTTTCAGATCTCGCAGACAGAGGTAATTTTCAGATAATGCCAGATCCTCCTAAAGCCATGATTGATTTTTGTTTTGTTGTTGGCTTTTGGAAGCCATCTGTCACATATGTGCAGATCTGAAAATCAGAATTACTCGGTGAGTCTGTTTGAAGATTTTTGGCTATTTAGTAATTTAAGCTTATTTGTCAGTTATAAGCAGTCACTGCATGTGCTTGGCTTCTCAGTAACCTGGTATCCTCTGGACCTTCTCCTTTCCTTCCCCTACGAGCTTTTAATTTGATTTTTATAAAAATACCTGGGGACTGGTTCTGATGTAGTACTATCTGGAGAAGCCCTAAGGTAATGAGAGGACCCTCTGCAAACTCACAGTCCAGACTAGTGATTTAAATGCTGTAAGTACTTAAATGTCGTAGATGCTGGTCTATTTAAGTTTCTGTATATGACCTCTCCTGTATATTTTTTTAATTTGTAAATGATGTGTTACATCAGGGTAGAAAATGGGTAAGAACATAGTTCACCACATTTGTTACTTACTTCCTTTATTTCTGTATTCTGTGGAAGTTACATGTTATACCCACAAAATGCATAGGTATTGGCTTTCTAGACCTTATGAGAAGTTACGGAATAATAATTTAAAAATACCCCACTATGTTCACTATGTTGGTCTTTTGGCTGTGTTATCAAATATGCAGGTGTTCTATATTAAGAATGGTGTCTTGATATACCTGTGCTTACTATGAGTTTGAAAGCAGCTTTACATGTATAGGTGTTATCAGTTGACATTCATTTTTAGAAATACGTAAAATGCAGTATGAAATACATAAAAGCAAAGTGGCTTGCTACTTTGTGTTCTCCTTGTCTCTGGTGGTGAGTGAAACATACATACCTCTCCATGTTAATTGCCAGTGTGCTCAGTATTTGTCAGAATTCTGGACTTTCTTGGTTTTATTAGGGCCGCATGACTCATAGAAGAGATGAAAAAGTATCACTCTTAGCTGTGTTGAATTCAGTTTTAAAGAAGACCTCTTGATTAAATGGTGCTGTTACAGGTAAAAGTGTAACACAGTTTGCGGCTAAATGTTGTTAGTCGTAGTCATGGAAATGAATCTGGGAATTGAGTAGCTGAAACTAGTGGCATTGCCAGATGGGCATCCAGTACTTTTCTGCCTGTGGTGTTGCCATCCAGCACAGGATTTGGAGTCCTAAAGGAACCAAAATTTAAATCTCATCTTAAGCTACATTAATTCCTTTGTGTCTTACTCAGTTCAGTTTGCCATGTCCAATCCATGTTTAAAAAGTAGGTAAGAAACAAGCTTTTAGTTAGATGCAAATTTGGGAGCTGCTTGGAAGAATCCTGGAGATTGTAAGGACTTGCAGTATTGTGCAGCCTGCTTCATACGAGCACATGGGTGTTAAAATATGCTTCCAGTCTTAGTTTATTTGTGTGTCAAACTTGTAATTCTGACCTGGTTTTCACACCATGGCTATAGAAGACAGTTTTTTAAACAGTGTTGACTCATCATTTTGAAGTAGCAAATTAGGTGTGCCATTAACTCTACAGATCTTATATTTCAATTCAAGAACATTTAACTGAAGGGAGAAGGACAGTCACTACTAAGCTGATAGTATTTTACAGCTTATGATGAACTTCTTTGTTTCTGAGGAAGAGAATTTATCTGAGAAAAAATCTGGTTTGTTTTCCAAAAGTAGTATCTGAAAGAAGAACAGAACTGGTAAGGCTCCATAGTCCTGCACTATATGGAACATGCATGGTGTAGGTACTTGATGTATATTAGATGTACTTCACTGCATCCACTTTCAGGACTCCGTGACAAGAGAGATACCGGCAGCTGGAGTGAGTTCAATGAAGGGTGACCAGCATAATCAGGGACTGGGTCCCTTGACCTGGAAGGAGAGGCTGTGGGGCCTAGGCTGTTTCAGCTGGGATAAGGGGTAGCTTGTGGGCTCCCAGCAAGCATCCCTGGCTCTAGTGGGATGAATGAAGGAGAGCTGGTCCCTTCACAGCAGTGCATGCATGAGTAGAGAGCAAGAGGCAGTGGCACAAGCTGAAACACAAGAGACGGAAACTCGAAGTAAGGAGAAGCCTTTTGCCCATGAGGATGGTGCAGCAGTGGGACTGCACCCAGGGAATGTGGATTGTCTTCAGCCTAGCATGTTTCAAGCCCAGACTGGGTGAAAGAAACCCTGAACAGCTGGGTCTGACCCAGTATTTGAATGTGCATTCAATCATTTTGAATGTGCAATCAGCAATTCCCTGTCATTGTATTTATTCTCTGTTGGTTGTGTTCTGACTTGGTGTTTCATACCTTCTGGAGTGTTTTATGTCTTTTTGATAATAGGAGTATGTGGTAGCAACTAGCTTGAACTGTATTCTTCCTAAATAGTTACTGTTTCCCTATATGGACAGCTCCTTTTTCTTTGATCTGCCTGCTGACCTTTGACATCCTTCATTTTTTTTCCTGTGTCTTGCAGCCTTCTCCGGAGCACTGATGAAAAGGTGGCAAGCACAGTGAAAAAAGGACTGAAAAAGCTCATCCCAAAGCTGAAGCAGAATAAAAATGTAAAAGGAATAGAAGCATTACTGGAGAAATTGACTGCCTAGTGTAAATGAACCTAAAATTACTATTTACATCAATGCAATCAACTGAGATTTGATAAGATTTTGCACCATGGTTGTTTTAAGAAGCAGTATATGCATTTGTATATTAAATAATTTCTAAAACAACTTGTCATTGTACTCATTCTGTTCTGTGCAGTAGAAAATTGTTCTCAAAGATGGAAATCTCAAGATTTGAGAGCTAGTGGAAAGTTCTGAACACATAATCAAGGAGTTCAATCCTTCCTGATAACTTCCATGAAAATGTTTTAAGTCTCGTTAAAATTTACATACATGTTGTCGTAGTTACCATAGAAATACAGGCATCTGTTCTGGACATACTGCATATGGGAAAATATATTTGTCTTAATCCCCTTCCCTCCTGGTTCCCACAAAAAAAAAAAAAAAAAAAAACCAGGAAGACTACTCAAGTCCCATTCTTACCCTGTGGCGGAGGCTATCATCTCTAGGAACTAACAAGAATAGAATGAAAATAGTGTCTCTGACTTTTTTCAGTGAGCAGCTGACTGTTTCAGTGGACCACAGTTTGGTTTTGTTTCACTCAACTCTTCTAAGTACACACTTTCAAGCCCTAATATACCCAAGGAATTTGGGTTTTTTTTGTTTCCTTGTTGTAATGGCAGAGGGATTAATTTACTTCTGCATGGTATCAAATCAGTATCCTATTGATTTTTCCCATACCCTATTTTGATCTAGAAAAATGAAGCCAATATTTTATTTTCTCCATTTAGAAAAAAATCCAAAACTTCCTTCATAGGGCATTCATGGAACACCGACCCTGCTTGTGCTCAATGCCATGCTGATAGACTGATCCAAGCAGAGAACCGGGTTGATTAAATCTCCAGCTGCTGGAGTCACTCTTTACTGTTGGTTAGCTTGACAAGATGAGGCACCATTTGTAATAGCAGATAATTAGGCATTACTTCTCCTAAGGTAACAGCTTCCTCAACATGAACTACAATGCAGCTACCAGTGGTTGGTTGCCAGTGGTTAAGTAAACTGGTTTAAGTTCCCATGTTTCAGTTTATTATTCACCTTCTCTAGCTTTAACTGAATTTCATTGCTCCCGTATGTCTCTGCGCAATTTTAAACATAACATTAAAATTGAGCTCATATCAGATTTTTTTCACCTCTTTGGTTTGCTCTATCCCGAATTAGAGCTACAAAGTTGATCAAGGGATTGGACCGTCTCTCTAATGGGGAAAGGCTGGGGGGACTGGGCCTGCTCAGCCTTCAGAAGAGATAACTAAGTCAGGACCTCATCAATGTGTGTAAGTGTCTGAAGTAGGGTGCCAGGAGGATGGATCCAAGCTCTCCTCAGTGGTGCCAAGCAATAGGACAAGAGGCAATGGGCAGAAACTGATGCACACGAAGGTCCACCAGAACATAAGGATGAACTTCTTTGTGCAGTGGAAGAGGTTTCCCAGAGAGGTTGTGGAGTCTCCCCTCCCTGGGGTTATTCCAGAACTCTGGACACAATCCTGTGCCATTTGCTGTAGGATGCCCTTGTTTGAGCAGAAAGGTTGGACCAAATGACCCACTGGGGTCCCTTCCAAACCGATGCATTCTGTGATTTGGTACTTCCGTAATTATTCAGCAAAAATCTGTTGCATATTTTGTTCAGGTTGGCTTTTTTGGCAGTAACTTAGACTTCTTTAATAACAGTTCACTACCATTTAAATTCACTGTTGCTAATTAAAATGATCTGGTTTATTGTCACAAAAGAAAATCCTGTTACAGACACTAGTGAGCTGCAATCTTCAGTAACTGAGAGGATGTGTTTACAAGCAGGAACACTTAATGCCGGGGCCAGTCAGGTCTAATTGGGATTAACCTTTAAGTATTTACAGCTACTCATAAGCTTAGGTGGAATTAGAGGGGAGCACAGTCAGCAAAGTAAACGTGAAAACAAGCAAGCGATGGTAGAATCCCTTTTCTTAACTATAATGTGTATGCACTGCCCAAAGTAGCCTAAGCAAACTACAAATCAAACTGCCTTTATGATGTATTTGTTTTTATGAATTTTTATGAGTACCTTACAATTTTTTGTGAACTAACAATTATTGCCCCCAGACAGGACCAGTGAGAAGGAAGAGATTACTTACTAAGATGAAACAGTGCGTTTCACTGCTTTAAACCATTTGTACTTACACATACACATCTAGAAAATTTACTTAATTCCAGCATCTGATTGGCAGTGGTATTAAGTGTTTCTGCTTGTAAACACATCCTCTCAGTTACTGAAGATTGCAGCTCACTAGTGTCTGTAACAGGATTTTCTTTTGTGACAATAAAACAGATCGTTTTAATTAGCAGCAGATAATGAATTTAAACTGTAGTGAACTGTTTCTAAAGAAGTCTCAGTTTCTGCCAAAAACCCAACCTGAGTGAAATATGTAACAGATTTGTGAGTGAATAATTAGTGGTAAAATGAAACAGGGAGCAGAAAAAAATCTGGTACAGCCCTTCTAAATTTTTGGGTTATTAAGGGGAACTAATACACAGAATTTGGCACAGACATACTTCCAATCAAGAGGATTACAGGGAGCAATGAAAATAAGTCATAGCTAGAGAAGGTGCTAACAAACTGAATAGCAAAAAGCTATGTAAAATGTGTGCTTTCATGAATCTGATGCTTTGATTGTGTGCTTTAATTATGGTTGCTTTGGCTGGATGTGTACCAGGCAGTTTATTTGCATTTTTGAGTCTGCATACATCATTGATTTTAAGTTATGTGTAGTAATTTGGAGCAACTGTTAGTTTTCCCTACCACAAGTTGAGAAATGCCACTTGTCATTAAGTAGACATCAGCTGAGGTTATGCTATAGTTTGCCACTGTTTTCCTACCAGAGATAGAACATAAATTTTACTGTTAAGGTGTGTCTTTAATGTCAGTTGGAAACAAATTCTGAAATAGCCTAAATGGAAGAAGAGGAAAAGGACGTTATATGGAGTACCAAAGGTTGTTTCAGTGGTTTAAGGTACATCAAGGAGTGGCCTGATTTTTCCCAGTGAAGAAGCTGGTTGGATGCAGTGCCATATCTGTCCTAGTCTGCCATGGGTCTCTGTGGCTCTGTGAAGGCTGAGAAGTAAATTTTTGAAAGGTTCCGAAAGAATAGTGGGTTTTTTAATTTGGGGGATTTTAAAGTGTGTCCTTTTAATTAGGTTTGATATGCATTTAGCAAGTTCTTTTGTCTACTTTATATTATTCAAAATACTTGAGTCATTTCCAGCAGCTTAATATAGCTAGTAGTAGTACTAATATAGTAGTAATTTTTTTATTGCGAAGAAGACAGTGCACAGGCAGCAAGTAAGGTTTTTCGTCTGCTACTCGCTCAGAAGAAAGGCTGTGACAGAAATTATGGGGCGTTTGTTTTAAAGCCCTTGTCCCAAGGTGAAATGCCTGTCCCTTGTGATCAGCCAGAGCCAACACATCTCACCTTACTTGGAGGATGAACCACCATTGTGAGTGAAAAGGTGGTAATGATTGGGGTTTTTTTGTCCTTAGAAGACAGAGGACTCATTTCCTTGAGTCCTTATTGATGTATATTAGTGTGTAACAGGGTATCTTCCACGACCCTGGAAACAGGGGCATGCAGACAGGTACTGTTGCACCTTAGTAGCTCTGAGTTTAACGTACAGAAGAACCAGCCTTCCCCTTTGCTGCTGACAGCAGGATCTACCATGAGTAAGCAGTGTTATGCTTTCCCACGGACACCACCAACACACCTTTTCTTCAAAAGCAAAAAAAGCACACAATGGCTCTGAGTTTTTTCGGAGTGCAGAATTGAGGAAGAGGTGGGGTCATCAGAAAATGCAGGGTGTTTGACTTAGATGGAAATAACGGGAGAATGTTTGGGGACAGTATACACATTGTAGGCAGACTGTGACCCATAAGGTGTGAGATTTTCTTTCTTAGTCCTGTTCATCTCTTGTATAGTTGGATTGTAGACTGTCGGAATGGACACAAGGCCATGTCTGCATATGCACACCACTTGGTACTTATACAGTTCTACCATGTGTTCTCTTTATTCCTGTGTCATGTCTAAAAAAATAAATTGCAAAATCATATATTTAAAGTAGTGATTTTTTTCTTTCTTACACCTTTAAGACAGATTAATGCAAGAGTTCATTGCATTAATCAAGACACTTTTCCTTCTGATTTCTTGGGAGAAAGCTGTACTGCCCATTAGACATCTGGCATTGTCAAGTTCAAGATCATTGCCAAAAATCCATCCATTTTGCCTCAGTGTGTACAACATTGTTCAGCTGCTTTGTGAAAACACAGAAGTTCATTTACTCTTAACCATATTATTCTTCCATCAGTTTCCCCATTTTCTGCTTGGGATTTAAAACATTTGCATTGAGATGCTCCCTTACATGCTCCATTATGTAAGTTACGCTTTTTTTCTCCGCTAGTAAGTTTTTTGTTGCTTAAAGACCATTCTGGTTTTTTGTGTGTCTTGTTCTAACATCCTGGACTTTTAGGATATGAAACCTTTGTTAAGATCTATAAATGGTAAATACCTTGTATTAACCTCTAATAAAGAGAAATGGGCATTCCCAGAAAGCATCACTATTTAAAAAACACTAGTCTGTCATAGTGGGTTCTCCATCTTTTCTCTCATCCCTGCAACTGCAAATTTCAGCAGTTCAAGTTTTCCTTGACAAGACTTTTTTCTTTTAAACACATGTAGAGAGTCTAACACATTTTACTGCGGCATCAAACTAGACTAGTATCTAGCCTATATCTAGACTATCAAAATAGCCAGTTGGGTATTATTTACAAGCTGTTCTACGTGGAGGAATTAAGTGAAGGGAAAGTCACTGATGGCTGGAAAACTGGAAAATATGTGAGTTAAACTCAGTTACCAGCAGTAATTTCTTGCATATGCCCAACTTACCATTATATGTCTTGATGATTTTCCTCTTGCAGTAATCATATTGAAGTTCTGTCATGGCCATACTGGTTGAAGTGGTTTTAACCATCTTGTCATCTGCTGTCATGGAAGATGGTTTTAATTGTTGGATTTATGTATCTTTCAATCAGAATGTATATTACAAGTACACATATGCTTTACACAATGAAAAATCCTACAGATTCCCTAATTTGCACTGTCCTCCCCACAGCTGGTTCTGGCTGTCTTTCCAGTAGCTTGTCCATCAGTGTTCTGACTAGAATCTGTCTATATGGACTACATCTTTTATTAGAATTTAAAAACAGAAATAAAACACATACAGGAGGGAGCCTACAGGACCTTTGGGTATACAGGCACAGACAAGAAGGTGCTGGAAGTATTGAATTAAAAAGTCATCAAAAAGTTTTTATCTGTTTCTAAAATATACGAATAAAGATACGAATAAGATACTTGTGGGGGAAAAAAGACAACCAAACCAAAACAATCAACCATCACCACCACCACTAAAAAAACCCAGCAAAAAGAAAAAAACAAACCAGGGTTTGTCATTTTAACTATGGACTCAATTATAACCATTTCTGAGGAATTTTTTTTTTGTGTGTGGAAAAAATAATAAGGTAATATGAGAATTGGTTCAGTATGTTGTGGTTGTTGAAGTTTCTGCTCCCAGGCTGTGATTAGATGAAGAACATCAGCTGCTGCAGCACTTGCTAGGAAGTCATCTTCACAGCGTGGTGATAGCACCAGTTTTCAAGGCAGTCATTCTTATGGCTGAAATGCTTTCAGAAGTTGTTTTACGAATTGATGCCACCCGTTTTTCTGTGTAGGCATTTTCAGTTTTCAAGGGCTTTTTCCTGTTTATCTGATCAGATTATTTATCGCCTCTTTCAAATTCCGTATCTTTTGATAGTGGACAGTGAAAAAAATAGGCAGTACCAATTAAAGAGGTTTGAGATATGTCTGAATTATTTATCTTCAAAAGAATTAAAAATGGTTGAACATTTATGTTACTGTAAACACTCCACCCTTGGTAACAAGACTTCGGGCTTTTGGTAGACTACCTGAGGAAGATGTAGCACAGCTAGCTAACGTGGCAGGTAGCAGGCACCACATATTTTTAACGAAAAGGGGAATCTGGCAGCCTGTAACCTCTGAGTGGCAGCAGTGAACAATGTTCCATGCCAAGAGCAGTTCTTTCCGCAAGGAGATCCACCCAGATACCTTGCCCTGCCCTAAAGAGGACCCCCCCATCACAGCGGAAGGTGCTGTCACAACCTGCCTGTGATTTCCTGAATTTTCCTGAGCTTCTGGAACTTGCTGGTTTTGAAGGGTTTTTTGCTTGTTTGTTGTGTTGTCTGTTGTCATGTGTCACCATTGTTACCCCTGTCTCCCCCTCAGCCCCTTCCAGACTTGGTGAAGGAAAAAATTAATGTGGTGGCCTGAAAAACAGTTATTCAGTGGTGGCAAAAGACTGGCTTTAAAGCATGGTACTTGTTATCTGGTTATTAATGATATAAAAATCTTTTCTCATAAATGGAGCAAATCCACCTCAGGAGTTTGAATGACCATATGGAGTAATTTTAGAGCGTAAAACTAGTCTCTGGCAAGTTTTATTTAAAAACCTTGATAATTTCTATCTCAGGACTTGTAGAAAGCTTTAATTTTTCTCAGCATATTTCCAATAATTTACCTAAGTACATTAAAAACTTCTACCTTTGACCTTTCCCTGTTTCAGTCCTAGATAAAGGACTGGATTACAGTCAAAAGGGATGTAATTGTTATTCTACCAAAAAATGAAGTCAATAGAGGTTTTGCAATACTAGATGAGCATATTTTTGCATGACATAAAACCAGAATGGTCTAAACAGTTGAAGCTATTTTTTTAAGTGAGGTGACAATTTTTATGTCTTAGTCTTATTGATAGTAATTACATCTCATCAAAAACTTTGAGGTATTCCTAGTTCATATTTTAAAAATTCTAGTTACTTTACTTACAATATTTACATACTGGATATTGCTATTTGCCTTAGAAACCTGGGAATAGTACCAGATGCCTATTAATCTGTGGTGCACTGTAGCTGCCCCTTTAAATGATATCTTTGTGAATGAGAAAAGCAAACAGCTGCTGAACTGCACTGAAAAAGTGACGTTCTTCTAAGACAGGATTTGTGCAGGAGCATATTCTAACTGGAATTCTTTCCACTATCTCATGTAGGGACAGACTACATTTATACTACCCCCACCCATATTTTTAAAAAATTCTCTTCCTCTTTCTTTTTATTTTTACTTTTCTTTTTCACCCCCTTTTCCCCCCAGTAATTTGCAGGCTTAGATTAAGTAGAAGAAACAACGCTTGGTTCTCCTAAAATGAAGCCAGGCCATCCAGATAAACTGACTGTTTCTTTATCTTACAGACAGCATGTTTGCTCAGTCTGTAATGAAACATAATAAGAGAATATATTTTCCTTCTCCCTCTGCATCTCATTTATATCTGCAATTAGTTAAAATAGAAGACTTTAGCATGGCCACATTTAGAGAAATTTTTGATTTCTCAGTGGTTTGAGAATCCTCCACCCTATTTCCCCAAAACCTTAGTTATGCCAAATTAGCATCTCATAAAACAAGGCTGTCTACTTTAATAGTGTTGCCCATCTTTGTTGTGTTTAAGCATGTTTTCCCTTGATGTGTTATTTCGAAACCGTTTGATTGCCAAAGCCCCATGGAATTCAATTAACCAAGACAGTCATGACTCTCCTGCATTGTTTCTGGATGTCATCATGTCTACCACTTGGCTGTTTCCTTTGAGTAATTTAGAGACAGTGATGCTTCTGAAAGTCTTAGAGGATGTGGCACAATAAATTAACCAAGTTCTCTGCGGGAAACGTGTCAAAAAAAAAAAAAGGGGGCAAAAAATCTTCATCCTCTTTCAAAACCAGCTGATACAGGTTTGCACAGCCTCCTGCAGGTTCTCAACAGACTGTTCTGTGGGAATATGGATTTGTCCCTTCCTCTGAGCTGGCTGGAGGTCCACTTTTTGTGGTAGGAGCAGGAGAGAACTTTGTGGGAGGACTTTGCTAGTACCCATCTACATGGGTAGTATAGAAAGTGCTGGTGCTGACAGAGTCTTGGGCAATCCAGGCATGGTCTGGTTCCTGTAATAGTACCTCAACTTTAGGCATAATCTTTCCAATTGAAATGCACGGACTCATGCTTGTCACCCCTAAAATAAGATTAGTTAAGCCAAAGGCAGAAAGCTGCGTAAGAAAATCCAGAGAAGAAAATGATAAATCTTTGGAAAAAAGATTTTGGAAATCTTGGAAAGACTTTGGAAAAAAAGTACTAACTTCTAATTTTCTGGAAAGCTCTTTACTCCAATAAACACCCATTCACCCCCTCAATGCAGCAGGGCAGGGGTGAGAGGTTTTGCAAAGCAAACCCAGCAGTTTTGTGAAGTCTTATACTTAGTTTCATCAGCAGATGTATGTCCTCTGGACTGCACACTTCTAGGAGGTACCTTGTGCCAGCTCTAGTGCTAGTCAGAGCTCTCGGCTCTGAGCTTGGTCATGAGTCAAGTGAGAATCCATCCCACTTCCCCAAAGACTCACATTTGTGTGCTGAGTCAGCGCACAGAGCAGTCAAGATGATATCAAAGTTGCCGTCTATGACATGGTGAGGCTAGGATGGTGGAGGGATGAGGGGGCAAAGTGTGTTGAGAAAAAAGAGAGTGAAGCAGCTGCTAGGTAAGCTGAGCTGCCCAAAGTGTGATGGCCTTGGTGCTCAGCACACCCAAATGGGACCTGGTGGTGCTGGTCACAATGTCTTCTGCCTCTGAGGGGACAGAAATCATTCTCCTCTGTGACTGGCAGCGTTTTGTCCCATAGCCATTAGCCTGTGGGTTACTTTAAGTGAGAGTTTTACCTTCTTGTGGCTGTAGTATGTGGAGACTGGCTCTGGATTCCCTCCAAACTAAAGCTGCCAACTAAATGTTACATGGGCCAGAGGAGGTTGGGTGTTTGCGAAGCCTTTGCTGCTTGGTCAGGGTACTTTCATAGCTATTTATTGAAGCAGGGCCTGTGACACATTCCTTTCCACCCAGCTAAGTGCTGGAAACACCTAGCTGTAAGGTCTATCTTTTATTGTCATCTTGTGGGCCACTATTTACCTGGTGCAAAGTGGAAGAAATTCAGGTAGAGGGGTGCAGGAGACCCTCTCCAAGCTGTTTTTGAGCAGCTGGAGCAGTACTGTGGGATCTGTGCATTGAAATCTTGTTGAACAGATAAAGCATTTGTCAAGGACATTTAATTCTGACTCCCAATTAAGACTCCTTTTCTTCTGCTCATATTTGGTATGGAAAACCTATTTGGTTACATGGCTTCAAAAATGTCTGCTCGAACATGTCCTTCAGGTCAGGCAAGTGGTGTGGAAAACGAGATGTGATCTTTGTCAGGTCTGAGGATGTGACAAAGTCCAGTCTCAGAAGAGTTAGTGCTCAGGCTCTGGATTTCTGTAGGTGGCTAGAGGCTACTGATCCTGCCATGCAAGGCTGAGCAGCTGAATCCTATCTGCATGGTCATGCAAGTATGGATTCCTTCAGCAAAGAAATTCATTTACAGTGTGCCATATCTTCAAAAGTTCAGTAATCACCAGATTTTAAATAATTTTAATGGATCTAATGCAATTTGTGTGTTAAAAATAATGTATAATTGTTTCCTTGCGTACTTGTAACCTGTCACCTTACTGAAGTGCAGTAAGGGTTTCCTGTGGTTCCTGGAAGCCTCTTGTCGTGTTGCTGTGCAGAAGGGCTATGCAAATTCCCTAGAGCCAAAGCAAAGCAGCTATTCTTCTCCGTGAGTGCCAGGATTGTGCCTGCTGCATTGTGTGCAGTCCAGAACAGCAAACATCTATCACATTGAACTCCCAGGGCTCAGCTGTGCCTTAAAGACACGGTTTAGCTTTTAACAGAGCTGATCAGCACACAGTGTTCTGACTGTCATTCTTAAAGAACAAAATGACAGATGGGCTTATGATACGTTTGTCTGGAGGTAGAGAATGAGAAGAGCAAGTTGGTTACTAATTACCTTTCCACCACTGAAAGGAAAAATGTCCCCATGCTTGATACAATTCACATGGACATGTCAAAATTAATGAACTTTTTCACCCTCAACTGGCCCAGAGTGAGTTCACACCATTGTGTCCCATGTGACCCTGAGATTTGAATGCAGCCATTTGCATTCAGCAGGGCAGCACAGACACAACGTGAGAGTTCAAGAGTTTTAAAATGCATCTCTGTCATCAAGATGCCTCGGAATGGGAGTGCTGCTGAGTAACAGCCATGGGTCTTATCTGTGCACTGTTACCACTGCTCCTTTTCGTTACACTTTTTTTCTTTAAGTTCTTTGTATCCAGTTATCAATAAAATAATTTTTCTTTCAGATCTGTTATTCTTATTACTATTTCTAATGGTATGACCATTCTTATGTAAAAAGAATATTCCTGATAGTCTCTGAAGTAATACATTAAACTGCAATTCCATTTAATTATTTTCGGTTTTATTTGTTATTTAAGTTTTGGGGTAAGTTTAGACACATGAGAAATCCCATCCAGCTGTGCAAGAAGACACAGTAATCTTAGGAGATAAGGTAATCCTGGGAGTGAGCTAAGGTATCAGGATTGTGTCCCTAATGGTCGTATGTACCAGACAAATTATCTTGATTTTAAATTATATTTGAAATTGGTTACAGTTAAGTGCTGATAAGATCCTTCATATGAACAGTCTTTACGAGTTACCACCCATTACATATTTCATCTGATTGTTTTTTAAATACTGCTTTAACACTTATGTCCCGTGACAGGTCTATTGTTCTAAGAATTCAATAAGTAGATACATTAAATACTGCAAAATAAATTATCACTTAATCCTATACCTAAAAAGGATTTGGTCTGGACATGTTTTCAGAATTGATCGATGAGATTTATCAGCTCAGACTCCAGAATTCTTCACTAGTTCTCGTCATATTGAAAGATGATTATAGAGGTACTTGGGGGGAGAATGCTAAAAGCAGTGCATTGCTTGACTAGGCATGAAAATAGGAATCATTTGCAGGGCTGCATTTAAAAAGTAAAATTAGAACAGTGAAGCATAACTTTCTGGCAATGGAAAGAGAGGCTGAAATCTTAAGGAGTATAGCTGCTGCTACTATTTAGGTAAGTGCTCTAGGCTATTTTCCTGGATTTGAAAGCTGGTGCAAAACCAATTTAAGTGATGCAGTCAGTATATCGGGTATTCTATTTGTTTAATTGTTGAGATTGCCTTAACAGCCATAAGGTGGCTGACCCTTAATGAGAGCAATTTGTTTTCCTTTTGTGCAATTATGGTGGGTCTTTATTGTCAATCTAATCAGTAGCAGAGGATTAGATCTTCGTGTGGGACTAATTCAGTGTTTCTGGGTGTTTAATCTGAAGAAGGTAATTTCAGAGAGTTGATGAGCACTTAAGTGCTGCACACAGTCTATCTGAGTTAAAAAAAATCTGTTGCTGTAATCTGAGACATTTTAGTTTTGAAATCAACCCCCTTCAAAACAGATTTCACCATCTACTTTTGTTACTTTTGGTCTTTTTTAGTTTATCTTTTCACTGATCTGTTTTTCTTCTTTCTCCTCCCACTTCTTGGTTCCCTCCCAGTATCCAAAGCACAAACTATGATTGCTGTGACAAAGGGTGGGTTGCACCTTCTCCACAGCACTCAGATATTTTCCTCATGGCTCTCCGTGTGAAGTCGACCTTCCCTCTTTCTTTCCTGAGAGCTGTGTACTCGTAGGCCTTCAGCTTGCTGTAATAGTCTGAGAATTTGTTGTAGAGGATGGAGATGGGCATGCCATTCAGTATTATTCCAAAAGCAATGCAGAGGAAAGCAAACAGGCGACCAAGGTGAGTTTCTGGACACATATCTCCATATCCCACTGTAGAGATGCTGACCTACAGGCAAACCAACAGGCAGCTTATTAGCTGAGAAGAAATACACAAACAGATATATTCACTGATCAGGGACAATATCAAGGTTAGTGCTTTTGTACTTTGCATTGTAAGTCTGAAATACTCTGTTCTGCTTTTTTTTTTTAAACCGTCTTTCGTCTGCAAAATATCCCTGATTAAAAAAAACAACCCTCTCATGTAGTAAAGAAAGACAGTGGCTTAACATCATTCAGGAGGATTTTTAGATTTTTGCCCTCCAGAGGAGATACCCAAACAATTTCCAGCCAGCCTGTTCAGAAGGTGAGTTTTCTTGGCTGTAGTGGCTCCCTGACCATCAAAATCCATTAATAGCTGCAACCCTGCTCCCTCATCATGTCACTTGGAACAGATGCTCTGTTTCTAAATCCAGTGTGCTGATAAAACCCTGTATTTGGGACTTACTCTGTGGGTTGTATTTTGAGTTTCACCTATGTATGTCATATATATTTTAGGAACAAATGAAAAACACATTAAAATCTTCAGCTAGTTATGAAATGCATTTTCATAATATTTGCATTTTAGGAAGAAGTGATCCGGGACTTTGAAATTTCTAGATAAAATACCCTTCAATGATTATATACCTACAAGGAACTGTAGCCTGGAAGTTTTTGCTTGCAGTGAATGGTTGCAACATATATAGTTACAGTGCTAAATAAGTACCCAGGCGGGTAATTTTTGCTGAATTCCCTTTTGATGAAGGATTTGGGGGTTGTTTAAAACGTTTTGAATTTGGTTGTTGGATTTGTTTGAGATTTTTTAGTGAGAGTGATGCTGTTTAGTATATTTATTTTACATGGCTGTACATTTGGCCATCTCATGGTGTACATATCTTCGCAGACATTTTTCTTCTCGGCTAACATAATTTTCTCCTTTTAGCCAATGGATATATGACGGAACCATGTCGTGGATATGGTGCTATACCAAGTACTGAAATACTGCCATTGTAAAATTCAGAAAAAAAATTCATGGGTGTTTGATTATGCAGATGCTACATATGAAGGATGTACTCCCAAACAGTCAGCATAAGATAACTCCTGGTTTACATTCTTCCAGTGCACTCATCTTGATATTTTATAATTTTTATACTTAGTAAATGTAACTTACTTTCCTCTGGCAGGTAAAACTTGCAGGTTTCTGTCACATATCACTTTCTAGTCTGTACAAGGGATCTTTTGAGCCAGTGAATTTTATTTAATTTTTTTTCACAGTGTCTCTACATACCGTGTGTATCTGTTAAACATTAATCTAAAACTCTGGCAGAAATAAGCCACAGACAGTAGGACTTTCGCTATAACACCCTTGTGGCTTTAGCACTGAAGTAAGCCTTCAGAAGGTCACCGTGTACAGTTTGCCATCCTCTAACATGCTAAATAGAATGATATTTCAATTGAAAAAGCATGAGGGTACATGAGACAGCATTGGGTGAGCACATTTTTAGGATGCACCTGGTGCTTCCTGTGGAATAAAAAGGATTAGTCATTTGCTTTAATGGAAATTAAGTCACTGGATTTGAATGATAATACAGGATAAATATCTCCAAAAATAAATACTGAGATGAAGGCAAGATGTTTATCTCTGCCAGCCAGGACAAAAACATTATCCTGGGATAAGGTTCCATACAATTGGAATAGTCTTATACATTGCCTGTAACAGTTAACTTCTTCCCCTACATGTGTGAGATGGTGAATGCTGTTGGATTTTTATAAAATTTGAATGATCTATATATTTTAATTCGCAGTCTTAAAGAATGAATAGGCTTTGAAAAGTGTTTTGTACTTTGAAATTGCAATGTGCATGATACAGCTCCTGTTTTGAAGACATTTTCTCAGCTAAATAGGCCTTTTTCACCTAATCATATAAGTTTCTTAGGAATATCTAAATTATTACAGTGTCACTAGTTTGCGAAAATGATCCCTCAAAATTCTGCATACAACTTGCATGTTCAGGAAAACAAAATATTAGGCTAATGTCCTTATTCTAGCAATGTATGAATCACCAATGTTTTCATACAACCTGTGTGTATCACTTAGAGATGACCTTTGAAAGTCACATTACAGGTCACATTTCCTTTATTCACTGTTTTTGTCATCCTTCCATGGCCCAGGTTAAAGGATATTCAGCACAATTACATATATGCATGTGCACATATAAATGTATGCATCTATGCTTGTCTCTAAGGCTGTTTTTTCTGCCTTGTGCGGAATCACTGCAAACATGTGGTAAACCACCACACCTCACTGGCCATTACTGAACCAGCAGTGCAGACTGTGGGCTCCAGGATAGTTGGCCAGGAGAAGCGCCCTTGGATGGGTTGGGATTACTGTCCTGTGGGCCCCATATGCAGCTTGGTGCATTCAGTGTCTGTGCTGATCAGCCAGCATGCGAGAGTCCAACTCCTATCCAGTCCATTTGCATGGGCTTCTTTCTCCAGTGAAGTGAATGGGACAGAGCCAGACCCAGAGCCAGGCCCCGGGGCCAGAAGTGCTCCTGGGTCCCCACATAAAAATGGATGATGGAGGTCAGCATCAGCTGCAGTAAAACAAAGTGCATGTGACAATAGGCTAGGACAAGATGTGGGTCCCGTGCCTTTCCTAAGCATCTGCAATGTCTAGCTACCGCCTGGTTTCCTCTAGGATGCTACAGATACACACATCTTCTACAGAACACAATTTCTTGTGTAAAACAACTGTTGGTGCTCACAGATTTTTAACGGACACAGTTCTGGGACAGCTTTCACTTTTAAAGTTTGAGTGATCTGACTATACTTAATAGACTGTTTCTTATCATCTTGCGATGATAATGTGATGGGTCACAGAAGATCCAAAAATAGAATAAGAATGAAAACACCATGTCCATCTGTAACTAGATAGCTTAATGCATGCATTTTTTTCCCCTGCTTTTTTGGCGACACTGACAATGGCATTAAATGGGGAAATGCTTTTATTTCCTGTCTCTTTGCCCACTTCTTCTTTAAAAGTGAAAATACTTTCTGCATTTGGATATACAGAATATTCAACACTGCCTGCCTGACTAAGCCTTGATTTAAGCTTACAGAAAGGTGAATGAGTGCATGCGTGTGAGTGTGTGTGTGTGTGTGTTTGAGTGTGGGCTTATTCTGAGCTGTAAGCTCAGAATTCAGAGCAGATGTTCACTGATCTGAGCCTGTTGTTTTCAAGACTGTCAGCAACTTCAGCAAGGAAGGGGAAGAGAAGGAAGGGAGGGTCTCTAGCTACCCCACAAGGTAAGATGTGTTTACTTACGGCAGCCCACCACCAGGCATGGGGAATGCTGGTGAAGTTAGTACTGGAGACATCATGCTCCACTGTGTAGACCATGGCAGAGAAGGCAAAGATGCCCATAGCAATGAAGAGCAGAAGGCAGCCCACCTGCTGGTAGCACTGGCGCAAGGTAAAGCCAAAGGCACGCAGCCCTGTGGAGTGGCGGGCCAGCTTGAGGATGCGGAAGATGCGCATGAGGCGCATGATGCGGAGCACTTGTCCTACCTTGCCCACCCGTCCCACCTTCTCGATATCGTGCTCATGTTGGGAGCCCCGGCCCCGGGGCTGGTCATCGTCAGTAAAGCATTCGAGCAGCAGCTGCAGATAGAGGGGCAGGATGGCAATGAGGTCTACTGCATTGAGGGCACTGCTGGCAAAGCGGCGCAGGTCTGGGGTAGAGACCAAGCGCAGCAGGTACTCCAGTGTGAAGAATGCGATGCACAAGGTCTCAACATGCTCCAAGACAGGCCGACTATCCCCAGTCTTCCAGTCTACCTGCTGCATCTCCTCCACTGTGTTGAGCGCCAGGGCCACCACGGAGATGAGCACAAAGAAGCTGGAGGCCACCGCCATGACTTTGGCAGTGACAGAGGAGAAGGGCTTCTCCATGAGGTTCCAGAGGCGCCAACGCTGGGGACCATAGTAGCGCATGTGGTGGAAGAGCTGCTCATTCTCCTCAGCCTCTGCCTGGGAGCGCAGCTCCCGCTGGACCTTCAGCTGCTCGCTCAGCTCATCCCGGCGCTCCTCGAAGCAGATGCGGCAGCAGCGGGGTGTGTATTTGAGACGCACACCCCAGTAGCTCAGCTCCTCCAGGAAGCTACAGGGGCACAGCTCGTCCCGCACCCGCAGCACCCCCGAGGCATAGAAATTGTACACCAGCTGGAAGACGGATGGGTCCCGGTCAAAGAAATACTCATCAACCTGGGCAGCGTAGTCATCGCACAGGCCCAGCTGGCAATGACGGTCAGTGGAGGTGGCCAGGCGGCCCAGGCGGGTCTTGGGATAGGTGGCCACTGCCTGGTAGGTGAGTTGGTAACTTTGGCCACCAACATTGATGTTCAGCATGGATGGAGCAGATGCTGTGTCTGGGGCTCTAGAGGAAGGAATGAATGATGATGCCTTTTTTTCCCCCTTAAATGCATCTTCATGTGGCCATTTTCTTTGTTCTTTCTCCTCGTCTTCGTCATCTTCATCATCCGTAGAATAGCTGTAATTCCTCTCATGTTCCCATAGCTGTAGGGGCTGAGTGTTCAAGGGAGTGGTAGCAGAGGAACCTGTCCACTTGTCTACATGCATGACTTCTTCATCCTTCCCCTTGCTGGGCTGTGGGAGGACATTTGGTGCTTCCATCTCTCTGCCTTTGTGCTTCAGGGAAGGAAACTCTTGCTGCTTGTTGAACTGCAACATAGTATTATTCCTTACTCTTCTCTCCTCTCTGCATTCACCTGATCAAGCAATTAACACCAGTCCTTTCCAACACTGCAGAAGCTGACAACCCAGTTTTCTTCTCTCTTTATCTCAGTAGTATTACACACAGCAGTGGTTCTGCATATTTCTCCCTGCCAGCCACCACTCCAGTTGTTGTGAAAGCTCTGTGTGGGATATAGACACATGAAGACTGCTGTTGACCGTTTTAATCTTGCTGACAGCAAAGATCCGAGTGCTTAGAGGAGGGGATTTAAGTGCTATTATCCTGTTCCAGCCTCGTTTCCCTCAGGCTGTGACGTGAATGATTATGGATCCATAAATCTATGAAAAATCAGTAGGGGGGGAAAAACCCTAAAGTATTATTGCTAATAAAACCCATACATTTTCCTATTTCATCTCTGTATAGATTAAAAATAATCTCAAATAAAAATATATGAGAGGTAGAGAGAGAGCGAGAGAGAACATTACACATTTCTTTCGTCCTCATGAGCATAGCATGGCTTGGTTTTCCTTAATGAAAATAATGAATAATTGATATGCAGATAAAGGGTAGGAACTCACTAGAGTAGCACTTAAAATGTTTTCGGAAGGTGAGCAAATAAAACTAATTTCATTTTATTCCCAGTTAGAATACCTCCATTTGGTTAAGAGCTGAGCAAACTTGCAGTCTGTGCCTGAAGCTTTGGCTGTGCTCTTGAAGTGCAGGTCTAATGCTCCACAGGGCTCAGTGGAAGCAAAGGGCAAGGAGTGTGAAGGGATTTCCAGCTTCAAATTCTTCACGAGCTGCTGAGAAACAGCATAAAGCTACTCTTGTTTCTCTTGCAGATCATGTTAGAGTAGTATAAAGCTGCCATGGGTAACTAGCAGGACAGGAGAGATGCTTTCCCTGTGTTTGGATGGAGGTGTCATCATCAGCTCTGGCTGAGCTGGCACCAGCAATTCCTGTAACAATGAGCATCCAAAAAAACAGGTTACTTCCCCTTGTCACTGGGAACACTTCAGCTAAGCTGGAGCTCCTGTAAAGTGGGGGATGCACACAACAAAATGTTGGTTCCCTCTGCATTCTCTTAGCACCTAACTAACAACATTTAAGCAGTAGCTCATTATTCCCACCTGTATCCAGGCTGGTGCAGGAGGGAACACGGCTCTGGAAAGCTAGTAGCTTTGGCACCACCCTCACTGGTCTGGAAGGTCTCCCATCTGCAATCCTGTAGCGTGTCTTCCACTTGTAGCTCCCTACCCTTTCACATGAGGTGCTGGGACCCCCTGCAGCAGTGTTTTCACTTTGTTGTCCTCAAGCTCCTGTTCTTCTGTCACTGGTCTCATGTTCTTGCACCTGAAGACCCCAACACTGTTGTTTTGGTGATGTCCCATGTGAAGCAATTGCTGTTGCTATGAGAATCACTCCTTTTTTTCTGTTTCCCTACCTCCAGATGTAGCTTTTATATATGTATTTGCTATTTCTTTACAAACTGGAAGATACCATAGCTGAACATTTTGCAGTACGTTTGTTCTCAGGCTGTGTTACAGTGAGTGGATCATGCTGAACTGTTCAAGGTTTCTTTGAGTCACTCTATTTAAGGCCTGAATTATTTGCAATTCATATTTAACTCTGCTTGAAAGTGAATTTGTCTTCACTGCCCATTCTTTTTCTTGATGCAAACAAGGCAACATCCCTATCAATAGGGATTGTCAGTACTTCTTTGGAGATACCAACCTGCTTTGCTCTGAACATTAAAACATAGCATGGTGAGTCCTTTGTATAGCAACCTTATTGCAAATTCTTGTCCAGTTTCAAGGCTGTTTCTTTGTCCTAAGCAAATCAATTCAGACATAAGAAAAAGGGTAGTTTGCAATGCCATCATTATCGTACCAGAAATTCTTGATTATTTCTTAATCAAGAACCAGGGTAGATGATAACCATAGTCCTCGTGCCAGCCTCTGTTGTAGCATTTCATTTTGATTTTTGCCAGACTCCCTGGTCTCACTTCTGAGAAGTATCCAGTGAGGCTTATTGCTCACTGTTCAAGAGATCTTTTCTTACACCATACTGCAGTACCAGGAGTTTCTACAGGGTGAACATGACTGTCAGGAACCAGCTCTTCGTGCACGTGGACTCAGAACTTGGACATAATTTCTAGGCAAAGTAAGGAAGATCTCTAGCTTTGCTCTGCTCAGACTAATCACTTTGACCTAAATATTCTTAGGAACAGAGCTCTGGGGCACCTGCTGCACTCTGCTCAAACTTGTCTCTAACTGACAGCATAGGTAAAATACCATTGCTTAACTTACGATCTTTATTTCAGGGTGGGAGTTGATTCTGAGGTTCTAGATCCTCAGCCTAGACAGATAAGAAAATGAAGTGACCAGAAAGGACCCACTGTTTTCCCTTATCTTATTCAGTGTGCTGCTTTTCTCCACAATGTCATTAGCGGGAATTGCACAACATCTTCTTGTATGGGAAAGAGCAGACTGTGGGCTGCTTAAAGGGCTAGTTGGTAACATATCTTGGGATTTTTTTTTTAAAGTTATTTGTGTCCCTTTTCAAGAGATGTCTTTTAAGAGTGCAGGAGGAGCCAAACACACAGTGCCGAAAGCCAAGCCAATGGGGAAAAAGGTTGGCTTGGCTGAGCCATGAACTTGGAGAAGGAAAGTGTAGAACACTGGAAGCAAGGTGATATCGAAGGGTGACAGAGATGCTGCTCATCTCTGTGGAGAGAAAATCTGTGTGGCCAAAACTCAGAATTCAAGCTGCTCAGGACAAGCTGTGAAGGACAGCAAAAAAGGCATTTTTGGTTTTTATATGTTATCAGCAAAAAAGGATCAGAAATAACATCAGTCCATTGCTTGATAATGTCCAAATAGGATTGCAGAAACAGCAGAGAGTGATGCCACCTTCACCTCTGTCTTCTACACCAATGATGGACTGAGATCCTTGGAGTCCAGTGTTGGAAAACTGTCACTTGGGGAATAATAGATTCCCAGGCACTCCTGAAATTGAGACTTGCTGTTTCAGTTAGATGCACACAGGTGTATGGGGCCAGATGTGATTCATTCCATGAGAAAACTGGCTGATGTGGTTGGCAGGACCTCTCTCTGTTACCTTTAATTTGTCTTGTGAGTCTGGAGATGTCTCAATCAGCTGGAACCTGGCAACATTTGTCCCAGTTTCCAAGAAGGATAAGAAGAAAACTAGACATTTTATGCCTGTCATTTTCCCTGCAGTACCTGGTAAAATTATAGAGAAGATTTTTCTGGAGTTACTGAAAAACATTTGAGAGAGAAATGCAGTTATTTGTCACAGTCAGCAGGGGTGCACAAGGGAAAAGTCCTGTTTGACCAATTCAATTTTCTTCTATGTTGAAGTCACCCATCTAGGTGACCAAGGGAAGCTAGTAGATGTGGATTGGTTTTTATTTTAGCAGAGCTTTTGGCACTGTCTGCCACAGCACCTTGCCGGACAAACCTCCTGGCATACAGCTTGAGTCTGTAATACATTGTGTGAGCAACTGGCTCATGGGTCAGGTCAAAGGGTTATAGTAAATGGTGTTATATCAGGCTAGCAACCAGGAACCAGAGGTTCCTCAAGGCTTCATTTTAGGGTCAGTGCTCTGTAATATTTTATAAATAATCTGGATGCAGGACTCAAATGCACATTAAGTAAGCATGGTTATGGTACTACAGTAGGAAGAGCTGTGGACTCCTTTCAGGGTAGAGAGGTTCTGCAGAGAGATATGGTCAGATTAGATATTTTGGCAACTACCAGCCATAAGAAAGTAATCAAGATCAGTTGCAAGATTCTCCTCCTGGGATGGATGTACATGCAAACTGGAGGATGAGAGACTCAGGGAAAGAGATCTGGGGGTTTGGGTTGGTGGCAAGTTGAACATGAGTCAGCAGTGCCCTGGCAGCCAGGAGAGCTGACCCTGTCCTGGGGAGCATCAGGCACAGCATTGCCAGCTGGGCAAGGGAGGGGATTGTCCTGCTCTGCTCTGCACTGGGGCAGCCTCACCTCCAGTGCTGGGGGCAGCTTTGGGTGCCAGAATTCAAGCATTGTATTGAACTCTAATTGATTATATTAGAGTGTATGGAGGTGTGTGAACAAGGTGGTGAAAATTCTCAATGGCAAGACTGAGGCAACTCAGTTTCCTCAGCTTGGAGAAGGCTGAGGTGGCCTCAGGGAAACCAAGAATTCCTCAAGGTGGGCAGTGGAGGAAGAGGTGCTGATCTCCACTCTCTGGTAGCTGGTGATAGAACATGAGGAAACTGAATGAAGTCGCATCAGGAGAAGTTCAGTCTGGACATTAGGAAAAGGCTCTTCATGGAGATGGTCAGTGATTGATTCATGCTCCCCCGGGAAGAGGTCACAGCACCAAGACTGTCAGAATCCAAGGACTGTCTGGACAACACTCTTAGTCATTGGGTTCAGTTTCAGGTAGTCTTGCAAAGAGCAGGGATTTGGGCTCAGTCATTCTTATGAATCCCTTCCAACTTGAGATATTGTATGAAAGTATGATTCCATGGATAGAAGAAAAATATGAAAACTTAGCAGTCAGTAACATTGGAGAATGCTGTCCAATCAACCAGATGGTGCTCTGGATACCAGCTTCCTGAGGACAAGGTTTTCCCAAGGGAAATCTGTAATTAAAATAGAAGACAGTCATAAGAAGACAAGTCCTCGCAAACCTTCATTTTTAGGAGTGCTGACTTCTCCCAGGACAGGGACTGGGTAGTTGTAATGCTCTTCCACTGAGCAAATCATCTTCAGAATTGAGTATATGTGCTTTTTCTTAGTTTAAAAAGAAGAGAATTTTTAAATTAAAATTACTTTAAAGAATTTATATGATCCTGTAAGGCCTCAGTGGATTAGTTCTTACCTCACTAAGAAACTGTTCATAGATTAGTAGTTTTTTAAGGTCAGAAAAGGCCTGCAAGGTCATTTGTTCTGACCTACTTGAACAATGACCCCAGAACTTCACCCAGTAATTTTGCAATCGTGTATGTTTCAAAGGGTCCAGCCAGGCTCTTTCCTTAACATCCAGTAACCTCGAAAGCTGTGCTGGCCATGTGGAAAATACTGCTAATGGTGAATATTAAAAACGTAATAATTAATAATTATTAATGTCCTGTTTATCATTTTAGGGCACTCAAGAAGCATAACGAGGCTGAAGGTAGACTGACTAAATGCAGTGTCTGCTAAAACTGTAAAGGGTGACTCAGCAAGTAAGAGAATTAAAATTCTGTTCTGTCTGCCTCTCCACCCACCAGTACTTTTTAAAGAGTGATTCTCAAAAAAATGGAAATAAAATAATTTTTTTTAAAAAATCCTGAACTAGAGCATTCTCAAAATACAAGATCTGCTTAGAGCTGAAGCAACATTCACTCTATGCTTTGTCTCCACTCAGTTCAATTAGTTAGATTCACATGCAAACAGGTGACAAAGAGGATCCTTTCTGCTCTGTAACTTCAGATGTCTTTGCACCCTACCACCCTGGAAGACTTTCTCAGCCATCAGAAAACCACGCTGTTGCTGAACAATGCTTGTCTGCTCATTGGTTATTCTATTTCTGCTGTTTGGTCTTCTTTTTCCCGCACTTGCCAACCCTGCTGCTGCAGCCACACAGACGATGCTTAGGAAAGACGAGTAAGTGGGAAGAGAGAGTAACTGAGGGGTGAGATAATCAGCATCACCTAGTCGACCTCTTCCTGCTTCCAGGGAAGAGCCACATGCCTGTGCAATCCCTTGCTTTCATGCATCAGCGTTGCCTTCCCCTGGAGGGGAAAAGAACACAGAGAGCACTGGCTACAGACACAGACAAGAGGCAAAGGGACAGACTGAGGTTGTCATCTTGTCACCTGAGCATTTAGGCTTGTCGGCAAGGGCTGCAGCAGTGATGTGTGTCCAAGGGGAGTACCAGCTGACTGCGGCAGCATACCTTAGCCCAGAGACCCAGGACAAACAACGTGTGCTCCCACTGCTGTTGTGTATCAACGTGTCCTTGTCAGTATCTTTTCCACCTCTGCCACTCTGCGCTGTCTCTTTTGTCTCCCAGTGAACTTCTGCTTGTTGTTGTAAATTACATTTTTTAAAAACAGATAAACCCACAAGGTTATGTGCTTCAGCAAGTCAATGCATTACAGCAGCAAACACACAAGAAAATTTAACAAAAATAACAGTACCATATTCCTCTTCCTTAGTGAGTTCATAACCCTGTTTTACAGATGGGATGATGAAGAACAAAGTGATTTAACATGGAAACAAGTAAAAAAAGAAAAAAAAAATATTATCTTTATTTCATAGTGCTGGGCTTTCTGCTGGGCCTTGCTTACTCTATGCAGTGGCTCATTCATAAACATTAGCAGCTCTTCAGACACAGGCAGCTGGTGCAAGCCCTGCAGTGAACACAAACAAAAAGAAAAAGCATGTAACAGCAGCAGCAAGAACAAATTTTACTAAATTCGGGAGTGAGAATGAATATCAACTATATGTAGAGAAACAAGAAATATGCTGGAAGCAGACACCAAGTCATGACAGTAATGTATTGCTAAAGGTATGGGAGGAGTGACTTGTGCAATCAACAGGTTTTATGTTCTCTGAGCATTACAGATTTATGGGAATAAGCTCTTCTCTTGCTGACAGAGTTGTCAGTTTTGCTTTGAGAATCTTTTTTCATATTGCTGAAAGGAAGTATGGATATGTTTATGCAGCGTTTGCACTTCCTCTCTCTCCCAGGAATTTATATTTGTGGGTTTATAATTTGTTTTCCTGTTTCCTTATGGATGATACAGGCTCTTTTGACAGGTAGTATGCAGCGATACAGTGCTTTTTTTTTCTTATGTGAGAAGACATTGCAAAACAATAATGCCATTAAACCTATTAAAAACCATCTAAAATCAACAGCAATAGCTGCAAAGCGGAAGCCACCGATGAAAGTGTGCCCTGAGGAACAGCAGTCCTTCAGGCCTGCAAAGCTCTTCCTGGCACACTAAGCAGCACGACACGCATTCCCCTTTCAGATTTCAGGATCACTGGAGGGCTGGACATCAATCTGTCCCATGAATTGCAAAGGGCCTACTGAGTTTGTAAACTGTATCATTCTGGTGCTGTTCCAGTCACCACCTCCTCCTTTTTACCCTGTTCACATCCCAGCCCTAGCAAGAACCAGCCACCAGGGACAGAAATCTCAAAGTGACGTAGTTTATGATCCAAAAATCAGGGTCTTGAAAAACAACAACCAAACAAAAACCTCCAACCAGCTCCCTTCTGCTCCACCCCACCTTGCCCAGAAAAAAAAAAAAAAAGAGAGAAAAAAGGAGGTGCAAAATAAAGAGGTACATTTAACCTTGGATTCCTTTTGGTGGTATGCTGGTGAGTTGTGCTGGACTCAGCTACAGAGCAAAATGATAGATACAGGTGTCATGGCCTCTGGATAGAAATTTTTTTTGATTTATGCGTTCTGTCCCACACTGTGCTGAAAACTGATGGTTCCTTACTTAGGCTTTATTGCAACCAGCTAGCAGCAGGGGAAAAAAACTAACTCGTTCATGCACTTTGCTTGTAACAGGATCACACAGACTTGGAAACTATTTAATGCAAGGCATATATCCAGGAATAGTCTTTTCCAAGTTCTGTCCCTTAACAAACATATCCATTGTAATAACTTTCTCTGTGGTTCCTTCTTGTTTCCTTGGGTGTGACTGCCCCTCCTGAGCCTTTCTTATACCAGCACTACCAGTGATAGTAAATTTGCACATATTACCTGCCTCCTGAGCATTCACTTGCTGCTTTGCTGCTGAATTACTCTTGTGTGCAGGTCTAATGCTATGCTACATCCCAAATCTGAGAGAGTGCAGCTTGGCATCTGCCAGGTCCTCTACCTCAGTGTACTCAGAGGCATATCCAGCTTCTCACCAGCACTACCTTTGAGGAGGGGGGAAAAGGGGTGCCACACACCCTGAGGTGAATTTTCACTGAAGTGAAGTGACCCCATACTTTAAACTCTGTAATCCATGGTGTATTTTTAAGGCTGTGCAGTTGTGAAATTTTGTTTGCTTCATGCTTGTGCATGTCACAACTCTCCCTCTCCCTGCCAGTTTGAGACTGCAGCTGCATGGCCTCTGCTTTTCTGACACTTATTTCTTGCTTCCTTCTCTGTCCCTATTGTGCTTGTGCTCTACTGCCTTGGTCCCATCTGTCCACCTGCTTTACAGCAGCATGTCTTCCTATAAAATCAGTGACACCAGCATTCCTCTGAGTCAGATATTTTGTATACCTCATGAAGAGTTCTCTTCCCACAGCATGCTTGAGGGCTCATCTCTTGACTGCATTATGGAAGTTTAATGCTCTATCATGGTGAAGTTCAAAAAAATGCAAACTGTAAATTGAAATGCTGCAAAATTATTAAAGTTTGCTCACGCACAAGAAAGATTGGCTAAAAAGAAACAATCTGCTCCTTGAACTTTTCAGAGGCAATTAGATAACCTTGTGCAGCGGAAGAAAAGATTTCACTCATTATTGAGATGCTTCATTCAGAGCTAATTGTGATTTTAAATACTGGGGGATATTTTCCAAACACTAACACAGATTTATAATAAAGGTCTCTGTTTACAAAATTGCATACCAAAGAACAAATCAGTTCAGGGGCAAAAAAAGCTTTTGCAAGCCTGGATTTTGGCCAGTTTTTGTGTATGGATGTTTGCATACACACATATTTTACGCATATGTGTAAAAATCTGTCAGCAAGATTACTATCCTTATCCCAGCCGTGTGCCATTTGCAAACCACTTTAATACAGTGAGCTTTTTTGGGCATGTCATGAATATACAGTTTAGTGATGTTAACAGGTTATCTTTTATTTTCCTGCTCTGGTCATACACTGCACTGCAGTGGTTTAATTTACAGGCTTTTCTAGAGACGAAGGTTTGAATTCCCAACTCTATACTTCTCTGCTTAATGCAGTGCAATACCCAAAACCTCTTTTTCTCTGTTGTTCTCAGAAATTGTCATTGTTGGGAGAGTGAAGAAGACAGAGAAAGGATCTTTTGCTGATATCGCCTCTGAAGAAATAATGAATATACCTTTGAAAATATTCCTTTGATTTTGACTTATGGTAAAAAACAAGTTCGTTCCATACACTACCCTCAAATGTTGGCTAGAGAAAGAAATAGGTAGAGCTGCAAAACTGCAGGTTTTTGAATGTGACAGAGTAAGAAGTGGCTGTATAAGCTAATCACTACCTTTGTCAAATACTACTTAATAAATCATCCTAAAAAGTGGTTCTTTTAGAAAATAAACTGTGCTCCACTGTTTTAAAAAGGCTTCACAAATCCCTATTTTTTAATTATGAATGTTAATTTTGCGATAATGGCAGGTTAATTGTGCGGTGCTTTATGTCAAACTGGAGTTGCAGTGTTATCTGAGACCTCTGTACATTAGATGTTCCCTTCAGACCTGCTTGGAAGACAGTATTTAGAAAATATTCTCCAGAAACATGATGCCATTGCTATCGAGAATAACTATTGCAGAAATAAAGCATCTAGGTAGCTTAAAATGCATTATTAGCAGACTTGCAGTTTATCTTGCTAAGTAGCCTTAGAAGAGTAAAAGGTATTAATGATAAGTGATGCATGGTAACATTCATTTCATCACTGAGTGACTTCAGGAAATCAAAAGAAAAAATCAGGCATTGATGAGCTTTTCTCTGATCCAAGTACAAGTGAGTGGCGTAAGTGGTGAGACATGGTTGCCCAAACTATATGGGCTTTATTGCAGCTCAAACTGGACTCGCTGAAGTTGATGTTCAAAATGCAAGAGCATCCTTACTCGTCTGGTGTGAGGATGGCTTAGCACTGAGCTACCATGAAGAAAAAAGGGAGAGAGGGAGGGAGGGAGGGAGGGAGGAAGGAAGGAAGGATGGAAGGATGTAAGGANAGGAAGGAAGGAAGGAAGGAAGGAAGGAAGGAAGGAAGGAAGGAAGTTAGTTGGCATGGCAGTGGGTGACCTGAGGCAGCAAAAAGAGGAGTGAGAAATATAGTTGGGGAAGTATCCAGTTAATTCACAATTGAAGGCGATTTGGGAGAAACAATCCATGCATAATTAACTGATAATGGCTAATGTAGGTTCTCGGCAGGCTAGCAAACAGTGATTTGCCTAAATTGTTAGCACCCCTGTTTGAAATCTATCTGAGGAGCTGGAAAGCACAGTGAAAGTGTAATTATGCTGCATGTTAAATTTTTTTATAAGGGTTTTTTGCCCCTTACAGGACCAAGGGGGTGGAGTTAATGGCCAGGAGGTCCCTTCCAGCATGATCCCTGGCTTATGATTAGTCAGTCATTTGTGATATTTTCATTCCTCAGAGACCATATGGTCCAATAGTAATTTTCTTGTCCTGTCACTCAGTGATTTCCTTAATATGTTCAAAACAGACTTCTTTCTCAATAACTTGCTAAAATCATCTGCTAGGACAAGTGGGTCCTGAAGGACAATTCTCTGTCACCATTCTGCTTCACTAACTGCATTAGGTTATGTCTCACTTCATTAACTGTCCTCCATCCAATGTTTTATTTTGTTACTAGCTTAATTCTCTGCTGGCTTGTCCCTGTAGTTTTTACATATGTATATCTTCACAGCAAAATTTGGCTCTGTGGGGTCAAGGGGTTCGATAATCTTCTAGAAATAATTTAGCCATGGAAAGTGTGGGATGCCATTGTAGAGGGAGAGAAGTGTGAAATGGTAAGGGAGCAGTGGCTGCAGATCAGGAGGACCAGAGGAAGCAAGGAAAGAGGGAGACTTTATGTAAAAAACACATGTAGGGGTAGTAAGCTTTAAACATTTAAAAGGGAGTCAGACAGACAAGGCAACAGTGGGAGATTACACCAAGTTGCTCTAAGACTCCAGAGAGTTATGAAGAGGGTGTTTTAGCACAGCATTCTTTTGTTTGATGAAAAAAGAAATGATCCACTTTGTGATACTTTACTACTCTATGGTGTAAAGGCAGCAAGTTGCACTCAGGATTTTAGCTAATCCTGGTGCCAGTGTAAGCAAGCATACCACCACTAACACAAACACATCACCATCAGTGGCAGCTTCAGTATCTCTGTGACGTCTGGTGGGTTTTTGTCTTTTCTTTTTATACCCTTTTTATACGTTTTATACCCTTTCCCATTCCTGGTACCTTTCACTCCCTGTACCTTAGCCTTACATGCTTATAACCCTCGTACTCTGACATTTAGCCTAGTTCAGAGTTCTTTGAGGAAGACAAAACATCCCTACTATCTCAGAGCTTGAGGCTCCAACCTTGAACGGAGCCTCCTCTCTGGAACATGTCTTTGTAAACTAGACTGTAGCCTCATTTAGGGGGTAGATAATTAGAATAGGGGGACAATTACTTCATTTGTTAAGTTTCTTATTGGGGGATTTTAGGTATATATGCTAATTTATAAGGTCCATAAAATTGTATATGCGTTGTACCCGGGTGTGCTCCTCAGTGTGATTCCACCTTTGACGTGGGTGCACCTGGGATCCTATTAAAACCAAGGCAATACCCTTTTCTTCCCTATCCTGCTGTGTCTGCCTCTTATTTTTACCAGCTTTTGAGGCATCATCTGAAGTAGAGAGCAAAAACCAGGAAGAAATCTTGGATTGCTGTCTTTCCAGGTTGGAAACAGTAAGGAAACTACACCTGGTGACGAGGAGCTGCTTGGGCACTGTGCAGCAGGGGCACAGTACTGGAGGGTAGAAGCACAGAAATGATAATTTATGGCTAAGGGATACTGAGGTACTGAACGTTGAAGAACAAGGAAGATGAAGAAGAAGCACCAAAACACATCCTCACTGAAGAATCTCAGGGAACACAAAAAGCAATGTGGTTCAGACAATTAATTAAGACTGGAGTTGTTTACAGCAAGAGGTGAAGTAAGTAATGCACATGTGGGAGAAGGCTTACAGTGGGAGCAAAATGGTGGTGATCCTGTGATAACCAGTAATTGCAGCTCATCAGTTACCTCACGTTTTCTAGGACTGTGGTGGGTTTTGCAGACCTTGAGGAGAAAGCCTAATTTTTAAAGGATGAGGGATATTTAAAGAGAAAGCTGCTCTCTGAAATGTTTTCCTAGTACTTGCTTTTCTGAACTTTCACAGAGGTGGTTGCCAGAGCTATTTTTATTGTTCCTGGCTCTTCCTCTGTGTCTCCCCACTGAGATGAACCAACATGTTCACACAAAGTCTGCTGAAGGCAAGACAGTGCATGGTAGTCACGAAGCAGCACAGGGCAGCTCTGAACTTGCCACATATGTATTAGACTTCACATAAAGTATTTTTCTTGGAATTAGATCACCATTTAGCACTGTTGGTTAAGGCACTGGCAGTTCAGATGTTCCCACTGCTTTGCCTCTCTCCAACTCCTGCTCCTGTCTGCTGCTGGTGGCCACGGCCTGTCCTGAAGCTTATGGTGTTCCATTGCAAACAGTGACTTGCATACATTTTGGGGGAATATATGTTACCCCTGGGCTACCCTGAGAATAAGAGGGGACCTGGGCATGCATTACAATGTCCTTGGTTGCTGTTTCCTTTGTGCTCAGTTATGAACTGCATTTTGTTTTGTTTTGCCATGAACTATGCTTTGAGCTAAATCTTGTTCTGAAATTAACCAACCAATATATCTTCAGCTCATGGATTCCTTGCACTTTCTCTTTTTATTCCTTTTTCTCTGCTTTTCTTTTTCTTCTCAGATGTGAGCAATTGCATATCCATCCTAGGCTGGCAAAAGTCTGGAGGGACAAAACTGTAATGAGCACAGAGAAGACATTATAGCCAATTTGTTAAGTGAAGCAGCACATGAGGAATGCCATTTACTTGACAGCAGCCTTATTTATAGATTAAAGAAACACGTACACATAACATATTTAATATATTATGGTGGCATACATCAGTCCAACTAATTTAAGTGTCCAAGTTACAAGGCACTAAGGGTGGAGTTTGGAGCACTAGGGCCTGTGGCATGAACAGAGGGGCACCTGACTCCCACTAGCACCACCATCTCCCTCCAGCAGCAACAACGTGGGACTTGCCCATTGCAAGCAACCGTCTGCTTCCCAGCGGCCATGGCATCACCAACCCGCACCCTCCCTGGAACGCTGCTCTCAGGCCTCTCTGGGAGGCTGTGGCCTAGTGTTGGAGACTGACATGTTACAGTTTATGACTGTACATTTTCATGAAGGACTTTTGCCTATTATAGCAAAATCATATCACAAAACCTGCAGAAAAGACCACCACACCCTGAATAGGCCTTCTGACTGAGGCCCTGGACTGCCCATTGATTAACCTAAGACAAAACCCAGCTCTGGGAAGAATACATTCACAAAGGGACCAAGCCTAGCACCTTTGCAGTGGACACCGCAGCCCCA